>CBVK0102234169.1:796-12305 GCA_900067695.1 Picea abies
TTGTTTGGTATATTTTCACATGGATCTACAGTGTAATTCTATTGGCAGCCATGTATGCAAATTTAGTGCAGAATGTAATGAGAAACTAGTCTTTCAAGATGGGTCCCCATCACTCCACTTCTGGGTTGTTTATAATGTATTTTGGCCATCACATATACTCCTCTGATCTCACACATTAGGGGGAAAATGTTATAGAAAGATTTGCCTCAGCTTATGAAATCTTGCACAAAGGGCCTTTTTCCATTCCCCTTTGCAGACTTGTCATCCCTGTTTGTAAAGTCTAGATCTAAAAATACATATTTTTCCACATGTACGCACCTTTCCTACTATACAACATGCGTATACGCAAGCTGCTCCACTACAACCCGCGTACATCGGGATTTGTGCCAAAAAATGAAAATTAATGTCGAGTTTCCATGTCACAATAGGAGATATTTGATCCTTGGCCTTCCATATACTGGAAACGTTCCGACTTGGCCCTTCAAGTCCATTTTAAGGCTATAAATGAGCCAATTCTGAGCTATGGAAAGGAGGAGAAATAATTCAACTTTGAGAGAAAAGTTACTATGGAAAAATTATTACTTCATATTGAGTCTGTATCCCTTTGTCCTTTAAGTCTGAACATAGTGTTCAGCCCCCAAGCTCTTCCCTTATTGATGGAGAACCTCATTGTCTCCCTTGTATGAGCTTTCCTTTGGTGGAGGATTGAAGTGGTGGAGGCCCAATTGGAAGGAACTTAGTTTCTCAGTTCCGAACCGTGCCGACACGGAAGTCTGTAATGTTTTCACTTCTACTGATCATTTATTAATATAAATACTCCTTTCCCGTCCAATTGATATCGTGCAAATATATGAGTTATTATCCATGGGCGTATTTGTCATGTTTATTAATCTGATCATTTATTAATATAAATACTCCTTTCCCGTCCAATTGATATCGTGCAAATATATGAGTTATTATCCATGGGCGTATTTGTCATGTTTATTAATGGATTATGCTATCTAATTTTCTAACCTTTTATATTATCACTATATGCTTGCTTTGCTTGTTTGTTGAGAACTAGTTGCAGGTATAAAGCTTTGGGTCAAAGTGTTTAACGGTGGAAATCATTGAACATCTGGATGAGGTAGGCCTCTTTATTATCTCGCTTGCACATTGGTTTATATATCATGTTTTTGGGATAGAGTTGATTTCTACAGTCATATCCGTCTATTGTGGCTTACCCTAGACATAGAGAGTTTTTCCCTCGTAACATCAATTCCAGAATGGAAATGGGAAATCATCTCCATGGATTTCAACACAGGGTTACCAAAATCAACCAAACAGAATGACGCCATCATGGTAGTGGTGGAAAAAATGAGCAAGGCAACTCACTTCATTCCTGTCAAGTCAACTTGCAAGGAAATATATATTGTCAGTATTTTCATGAAATAAATATTTAGGTTGCATGGCATGCCTAAGGAAATCATATCCGACTGAGATACAAAATTTACTTCAAGATTTTGGAAATCTCTATTTGTTGTTTTTAAAACTAAATTGTTATTTTGTACAACCTATCACCCTCAAACTGATGGGCAGACAAAGAGAGTAAACCAAGTGTTAGAGGACATATTAAGGATGCATGTAACACATCAGCCTAAGAAGTTGGAAGACTACCTACCACTGGTAGAATTTTCCTACAACAATGGCTATCAAGAGTCATTGAAGATGAGCCCTTTTGAGGCCCTCTAACACTTGGTTTACTCTCTTTTGAAGCTTCAGTTTTAAAGGGTAGAAAAATTTAAACTTCGTGTCAACACTACCTACCACTGGTAGAATTTTCCTACAACAATGGCTATCAAGAGTCATTGAAGATGAGCCCTTTTGAGGCCCTCTATGGTAGACAATGCAAGATTCCAATCAGATGGGATAACCCAGTAGACAGAATTACAATTAGTCCATATATGCTAAAAGAAATGGAACAACAAGTAGTTCATATGAAAATAGCTCAGGATAGAAAAAAAGCTATGCAAACAGAAAAAGGACTCCTAGAGATTTCAAAGCAGGGGATCATGTATATCTCATAGGTAGACCAAGGAAAATATCCTTGAGAATGGGAGCTTGTGCCAAGATGGCACCTCGGTATTGTGCACCCTTTGAAATTTTTGATAGCATGGGACCGATAGCATATAGACTAGCAGTTCCTCCCACAATGAAGGAACATAATGTTTTCCATGTTTCGTTTCTGGAGAAATATGTACATGATTCTAATCATATAATTGATTGGTTTGTGATTCAGGTGGAACCAGAGGGAGAATTCCTACCAGAACCACAATGCATAATAGATAGGAAGGAAATCCCACTCAGGAACAAAACCATTTCATAGATCAAGGTGCAATGGAAACACTTTGGTCCAGATGAAGCTACATGGAAAAAGGAGGGTGCCATGAAACAAGAATACCCATGTTTGTTTACTTCTGTACATACAAAGCACATTGACAGGTAAAACATCAAGAAAAATGTTCCTTTAAGGGGGAGGGGATTGTAGTACCCCTGTTTCCCCCAGCTTGTAAATATAACTATGACTTGACAAAAGACTGTGGCAGACTAAACATATGTGAATGACTAAATATGTGTGAATGTTGGATTTGATGAACCTTTTTTTATAAAAGGTAATGTATGTATTTTTGTTATTAATTAAAAATAGATAGTTTTGCATAGCTGCTAAAAGGGGGGTTTGCTAAGATAGATCATGATGATATGAGAGAGATGGTGAGGGGAACCAGAAATGATTGAGATGAACCCCACCAAACCAATGCCTTACTTTATTTAATTGCTCAGACCCAGAACAATCCTCTGACCCATAAATGAATTACCGGTCAGGATGGTAGTTGGAAAATCCCTCCTCAAGAGTTAATGGGGAGATGGGGCAGAGTACACATTATTTGCAAGGCTTCCAGACCTTACCATGATATGGGTATTTGGACCCACGTAATCGTGCCGAGGAAGGAAAGAAACAAAGTAATTTTGTGGGCATAGGAGATCTACGAGGAAGCAGAGTCGAGAGAACAATATCCAAAAGAGGTAAGATCTCTTGCATCTCCCTGGTTCAAAGGAGAACTAAGAAACAATATTTTTCTGGGTGCAAGAAGCTACTATCGGCGTTTTCAGTCCAGCTGATTTACAAGGCTGACGAGTGACTATGGGAGTACTCGTTGCATACCCCCTTACTTGGTATAGAGAAAACCATTTGCTAAGTTCATGTGGGAGGAGGAGAGTAACCTTTGTCCATGTCTGTCGTAGAGCAAGAAGAAAGAGTCTCTCTCAGAGCATCATGGTCTAGCTAGGGGGTGGTCGATGATAAATCCATTCAAGAGTGGCTATGCCTACAATTGGGTGGAAAAACACACCCCTTTTAGCAGTCACTTCATGATCTCTGGTTTCTGATAAGTATTTTCATACAATGTGTACTGAAATGGAAATGATGATTGAATATACATGTCTATGACTAAATTCTGTATTGAATGATTAAGGTAAAAATGTTCATCGTTTTTCTGTGAACCCATGCTTTTGAATGGTCTTTTGTTTTCCTTATATTAGTAGCTAGAGGGTTATGGGACGTGGGTCTACAAAAGAGTCAAGGTAGGGTTAACTGGAATGTTTAAGTCTTGCCGACCTCTCGAATTTACCTTCGCAGGAATACTAAACTCGAACTCTATGGAAGGAGGGTGCCTCCTTCAGACCCTCCACCTATGTGATCGAGGGCTCATGCCCATGGCCTTAATCAATTCACGGATAAGAGTTAAGCATGTAGCCCACGAGAATTTTTGGAGGACCCATATGACCAAGGTCTAGGAACCCTACGCTAGGCTCGAAAGAAGCTAAGACTTTCTGGATTCGAAACTACGGGGTGTTATGACCTTACCATTTTCAAACTAGCCGAAGGCAACTTGTTGCTATGGTTACCCACGAGACTGATCGACATGTGGCGGTGTCCCTAACCATGATAGATGGACTTGTCCCACCTTTAAACCCTGACCCACTTACCAACCTTACCATTTTCAAACTAGCCGAAGGCAACTTGTTGCTATGGTTACCCACGAGACTGATCGACATGTGGCGGTGTCCCTAACCATGATAGATGGACTTGTCCCACCTTTAAACCCTGACCCACTTACCAACCACGAAGTAACGTGGCACACAGATCCAAGGGTATTGGAGAGTCTCCCTGGCCATTGGATCTACGCCAAGGTTAGTTCGACATTGACTACTTCTGGAGAAGAGAGGTGTCATAACACCAAAATTCCCGAATGTTGGAGTTGTGAATTGATATGAGCCGTGGATCTGGGGAGTCCACTGAGAATCCCTCTTAATCGTCCGATCAACCAGTGAAGGGACTCATGTATGGTACTTTGACGAAGTCCTACTTCGGAAGAGCAGAGCTTCCATGACGCCGAAAACCCCAAAGGTCGGATGTGCAAAGTAACGAGAACCGTAGATCTAGGGATGCTTCAGGATATTACCTGGTCGTTGGATCTATGTCAAGGCCAGTCTAGCATTGACCACTTTGAGGGAAAGGGTGTGGTAAGTGAGCGGAACACACAAACGTCAAATTCACAAAGTGATAAGAGCCATAGATCTAAGGACGTTTCAGGATCTCCCATGACCGTAAGATCTAAACCATGGTCAACCTAGCGTTGACCACTCTGGGAGCAAGGAGGAAGTCACACGGTGGATTCCATGAACGTCAAAGTTACGAAGTAATGGAGGCCATAGATCAATGGATCTATGTGGATGCATCTTGGTCGTGAGATCTAAGGGTGTCAGAAGGATATCAGTACATAGTGACGCGACACACTGACTTCACCCAGGGTGACGTGGACCCACATTCAATGTGCCATGTGTCACCTGGATTCATACTTTTCGTAGACACTATGTGCCCATTAAAATGTGACACATGTCACCCATGGGAGGGGCCACATGTCATCTCTTCCTTGTCGCGTCTCACCCCTTGACACATACTCGCTTGGCCTATTGGTGGGTGGAGTACTCGATACCCACCTGTCCTTGCCTTTGTGTTTAATGCGCCACCACGTGCAAGGGTGGACCCTTCAAGAATTCGACACTTTGGGACTCTGGAGGTTGGGAGTGTAGTGTCATAGATAAGCCAAAAGGACTGAAGGTCAGAGCCACGTGGCGAGATTTTTGGCTCCTTCAGGAGTTCGTGAATTCAAAACTCCAAAGGACATGCGTGCATAAAGGAAAAATGGGCATTCAATGCTTAATGCCAAACTCCCCTCTAGCTTATGTGTTCAACGGGGATCAAGTCCCATTGTTGGATTTGACAGTGGATGGAATTCCACCATGGATGTAGGAACTTGGGGATGGTACAAATGAGGTGGACCCACGTGGGTACCACGTGGGCCTTGAATGATAATGCCCAAAGAGATTCGAGAGGCGATAACTTACAATCCAGAGCTTGGATTTGAGCCTGGTAGCAGTCTTGGAAAGCTACGGTTGAGTGGATGGAATTCCACCATGGATGTAGGAACTTGGGGATGGTACAAATGAGGTGGACCCACGTGGGTACCACGTGGGCCTTGAATGATAATGCCCAAAGAGATTCGAGAGGCGATAACTTACAATCCAGAGCTTGGATTTGAGCCTGGTAGCAGTCTTGGAAAGCTACGGTTGAGTAGAAGAGGATGTAGACCTTGGAAAGAGGATTTGAGATGACTAAAGTAAGCATAATTTTGATGCCCCATCCCTAAAAATGGTACTTAGAGGTCGGGTGTGTTACACATTTTGGGAGAACCTTTAATTTTTCTCTAGCTTTAATTTTGTTTCTAGTTAGTCACTTCGAGTTTTTAAAAATAAATGATCATTTTTTTCACAAGTATTTTTTCCATCATTCTTATTTCTAGTTAAACCATTTTATGGTAGCATGAACTAATTTTTTGATGTACTAATATGTTTTTAGCATTATTAGTAATTACATAACTATGTCATCCAATAAATACTCCTCCAAAGAGGATGAAAAACAAATAGAAGGCTCTAAAGAGGAGGAAGAAGAAGAATAATAAAACTACAAAGTTACTACCCTAGAAGAGAAAAGAATTGATTCTCCTATTTCTTTCTCTTCAAAGTATTTGTCTCCTATTGAAAGAAATGAGTCAATTAATATAGACAGTGACAGAGATGAATCTTATGCAAGTAAATAATATGACAACGAGGATGAGGATGATGAAGAAAGTGAGGATCATTAAGTCTCTCCTCATTTGTTCATAGTATATATTACCTATTACAATGCACTTTCTTTCTATCTAGCAACCTTCTTTGAAAGGATGGATTTTATAAAATGTTTATAAACATTAATGTTCATAAATTTTAATAGAAACATGTTCAAAGTTATATCTATTTTTTGTATAATATTTCTATAAATTAATAGAATTGTACTCAGAGAAAGAGCTTGTTTTGTCTATTATTGTTATAAAATAATAGATAGTGTCTCATTGTCTCCACATTGGATTACAATTCATGGATATTCTCAATAAAAAAATTATTTTAGTATTCAACTAAGTGTACATGACACGTCCTCACAAATAGGCACACCCACTCTAGCTCATGGATAAGTTGGTGTTTCTTTGAGGCACTCAACTCTAACTTTTACCCTATGAAAAAAAACAAATTTGGAGAATTTTTGTAGCATAATTTTTTGTGTTAACTTAAAAATACGAAATTGTAGTAAGGTTTGTAATGAGTAAATATACACTCTCCAAGTTGAATAATTTAATTTGGCCTTGTAATAAAGATGGGCGTGCATTTCAGTGAAGTTAACCAAAATTGCTTTGCTTCACTAAAATGCACGTCCATGCTTCATTTCTTAACCAATTTGAGTGATTCAAATTAGAGAGTGTGTTTTATACAATTTTCAACATTTATACATTTTCATATTTTTAATTTGAGCCTTAAAAGTTTATGCTTCAAATCTCCTTTAGCATGAAATTTTTTTCTTTAATGTGCATTTTGTCAAAATTATGGATAAGTGGGAAAAATAGGTATGTAGGCTTTTTGACAAACCTGATACAAGGGTACATAGCTTTAGCATTGTGTAATTATGTCTCAATACAAATTTCATATGTGGGGTGTACTTGGTTCAACCCTAGAGCACATTTTTTGTATTGGTGATGAAAATTGATAAATAATATCAATTGTTATTTTTGGCAGACTTGGGACTTGGATTTCACCGTAAAAGATTTATTTTAGACAACATAGTATGATATGTTGTAGAACATTTTGGTAGCTTCAAGTTGGAAAGCTTATGATTCTATTTACCATTAACTACAGGTCCTAGTGTGCATTTCTTTGGGTCATTCAACTATAACTTTTACTCTATGAAAATTTTGAGTATTTTTGCACAAAATAATTTTTTGTATATCAAATTGACAATATGAAATTGTAGTAAGGTTTGTAATGAGAAAACACACACTTTTAAAGCTGAATAATTCATTTTTTGCTTGTATATATTGAAGGTTGGGCATGCATTTCAGTGAAGGTAGCCAAAATTTCCATGCTTCACTAAAATGCATGTCCAAGCTTTATTTCATGGCCAATTTGACTGATTCAAATTTGAGAGGGGATATTTTCTAATTCTCCACATTTGCACATTTTCATATTTTTAATTTGAGTCTTAAAAGTTTTTGCTTCATATTTCCTTCAACATTTAAATTTTTTCTTCGGTATGCATTTTGTCAAAGTTGTGTATAAGTGAGAAAAATAGATACGAGGCATTTTGGTAGGTCTGATACAAGGGTACATAAGTTCAATGTTATGTAATTATGCCTCATTCTAGATTTCATACATGTGGTGTAATTCATTCAACCCTAGAGTGAATTTTTGTATTGACTATGAAAATTCATAAATAGTATTAATTGTTATTTTGGAAGACTTGGATTTTAATGGAGAATATTTATTTTAGACAATTAAATATGATATTTTCTAGAAAATGTTGGTAGCTCCAAGTTGGAATTTTTATGATTCCATTTGTCATTAACTACAAGTCTCGATGTGCATTTCCTTGAGGTACTCACCCTATTTAAAAAAAAACTGAAACTGGGAAAATTTTATTAATAAAAAGAGGTTGTAGCAAAGCTATGCAACACTAGTACATTCAATTGAAGTCTTCCAAAATTAAACAAGTCAAGAAGATCCAAACCAAAAATATAGCTTACATATGTCTGTTGAAATGTTTTCTAGTATCTACTACTATTGTATGGTAGATTCTCTAGAAACTACCTAGAGTATATATAACTTTAAAAAACATAGTCTAATTAGAATATGTTGCAACTAGTTGCTTCTCCTGGTCCTTGATTGGGTGGCACTAGTTCCTATTCACCTATTTCCATGACTTCAAAAAGATTTTGAACCATGTCCTCCTCTCTGATTTCTCCTTGTCTAGAATATTCTAATACCATTTGATTTGAGGCCCCTAAATTACCATCCTTGCTCAACTGGATGACCAAGTTTCTTAACATAGCATATGTCTCCTCAAGATTGACAGACCACTACTTTACTTGGGCCATAATCTCCATAATGGAGGAAACCTATAAGACCATATATTGTTCATTATCATGTACCTAGGTTGTAATAGTGCAAATGAAGGACGTATTGCCCTATATCATTTCTTTGTGAGTCCATAAAATCCTTCTCATTTCTTGCTACTCTTTTCCCCTATTGTTTCCCCCCTTCTAGGTGCTATTGTTTCCCCCCTTCCAAGTGCCCATGCTCTAAGCAATATTTCCTAGTCATTGACATGGTAATTTTTCTTCACTTTATGTATTTTCATTGCATACAAGGGTAAAAACATTTCTCATCACGGATATCAAAAATTTTAGGATGATTCTAAGATGGTTTCTCATGATTGCTAGTTTGTGCAGAAGAATTTCATTCATCGAGATCAACATCTTTGGTGAGAGCTAATACTTCATTGATAATTGTATATAAGCCAACTAGTTGGATGCACCAATACTCAAGTTGGGGTTATTTGACATTGTTTTCTACTTCAAAAAATATTCAACCCATTCATTAGTATAATAATAATACATTCAAAGAATTTCACAAATAGATAATTCAAATGGTATTAACAAATTTTAACTTAATAACATTTCGATTTTAGGTAGTAAATTTTACCTACAGAAAAATTTCACCTTCTCCCAACTCTTTGGAAACAATGGGTTGTTTAATGTCATGGGATTTTTTTATTTATCAACAAACACATCAAAAGTATAGAATAATTGTCATTAAGAATTAAAAAATCAAAAAGCATTGTTGATGTGATGTCAATTTGAATGTTGGGTATGTGTTATATTCTTTGCATGTGTGTGGGGGGTGCATCAGATTTGACGACATCGTCTCAAAATCCCACCACCTGTTTCTCCATGTGTGTCGAGTGCTTTTCCATGGGTTGGTCATACGGGGGGTAGGATTAGCCCCCCCTTGCTATTGCCCAGAGCTAACATGGTTCGGGGCAACGCCTCAATTTTTTTGGGGGGTGTTTTTTCCTATTTTAACATTTTTTTCGCTATTTTTAACGGTTTTCTAAATTAAGATTAAGGGATTAGGGTTTTGTTAGCTGTGGAATACCTAAAATATTGTATATGTTGTATTGTGAATGGTGAAATTAATACGTAGGATTAGCCCCCCCTTGCTATTGCCCAGAGCTAACATGGTTCGGGGCAACGCCTCAATTTTTTTGGGGGGTGTTTTTTCCTATTTTAACATTTTTTTCGCTATTTTTAACGGTTTTCTAAATTAAGATTAAGGGATTAGGGTTTTGTTAGCTGTGGAATACCTAAAATATTGTATATGTTGTATTGTGAATGGTGAAATTAATACAATGAAGAGTTGAGAGGTGCGAGAACAAGGAAGGCTGGTTTTCTCTCGGTTAAGGGTTTCCAACGTAAATCAATGTGTACTATGTGTATGAGCTGTTGATTAATTTTTGTTTTTCTTAAGAATCTGTATGCATTGCTTTACTTCATAGGTTTAAAACTTACATTGACAACATAAAAAATCACCGACTTCACATTTTTTAACTAAATTTTAAAGTTAAGAAGGGTTTTTCATCCATTGTTCTTTCAAATGTCAAAATTTGACCCCAAATGTAGTTGTTTTTTAAATAAATATAAATATGTATTTATTAAGAAAAATGTCTAAATAAATTATTTTTAAATAAAATGAAAAAGAAATATATTAAAATTTTCAAATTTAATTAAAATTAGTATTTTCTTTATATTTAAATTTTTTAATATTTTTATTTAAATACGTTTTTTAAAGTAAATATGAATTTGGTGTTTTGGTATTTTCAATTGGGTTTAGCTTAGGTGTTTGGGAGAAATGATTATTAACTTCTTTATCCAAATTCAATCCTACAAATGACATATTGAACTCATAACAAATATATTATAATAATGAGTTCAAGCTCTGTCATAATTTTCTCAAACAAATATAATCCAAAAACTTTTGACACATACTCAAATGACAATCTTTGACACATACTTTATATATTTATATAGACCAAAAAATAAATATAAATTTGATGATTTTTAATTTTATATATAACTTAATTAATTAATGACGTATATGCTGGTATTGGAATTATACATCCTGCATTCTAATAAAATTGTTTACTTTGATATATCCTAACCACGTTCTATGTTTTTTACTATTTGTGGTCATATTGTTTTACCAATTTTACTCCAAATTCTGTAAAATTAAAAATTGTTGGAATTATGATTCTTCGATTTACTAACTAACAATAACAATTGTATCCCAATGTAAAAAATAAATAAAGTTTAGACCATACTAGACCATACCTATCCTAACATATAAAACAATTTTAATTATTTTATTGTTGAGTATATAATGCATAGTATACATTTCAAAATATATAACAATTACTCATCTGGTACTGAATGCTTAGCCTTCCCCTTTACTCTCTAGTTAGTGCCAATCAATTCTTAAAATAACCATTGTCTCTACCGTAAATCCGTAAATTTTGTATGCTGTGCAGCAGGGCTGACGAGAAGTAGGATAAAAGAGAGTGCAACAAATTACATCATCTTTGACATTTTTAATCGGCAAGTTCTGTAGACGATTGCAAAACCATTAACGCAGCATTCTACATGTTCACAAATTATTCAAAACAGACATTTCTATCTTTATAGGATTTTTCTTGTTTGATGATTGTTGCATTTAGATTTTCAATTTTTTATTTAGCTGTTTTGTATTGTATTACAACTAGCACAGCCGCTAACTTGCTGCTGGTGAACGCAGAAAGGCTTACAACTGAGAAAATCCGAGGTAGAGGAAACGCATGGACAGTTGATTAAATCCATGATAGCATGGAAACGTGGCTTGTCTAATATGTGCAATTTCCAAGAATGAAGTTGAAGGAGTGCCTGCTAAACTGCTAAACATGGTAATCTCAAAGGTTAATTATTTAAACGTGGCAATCATATGATGTTACAGT
>CBVK0102234210.1:0-10727 GCA_900067695.1 Picea abies
CCAATAGGATGCCTTGACACCCCTCCCACACCTAAATTTGACAAATTGTAAAAGGTCTTTGAGAATTTGTTTAGATTGAAAAGGGGGGTTTGATGCACATGTTTGGGTGGTTCTATTATTAGATGTGGTTTACTTGGCATGATTCTTGTGACTTATGGATCCTTGGAGGGCGTATCTGTTTGTCTTTGCAGGACCTTGTCGGGTGGACATGTATTCATGAGGGGATGACTTGTTCGGACCTTCATGGGGGATTTGGAGCCAAAGGATGGATACTGAAACTCCACGATTGGGGCAAGATTGTGATCATCACTTGAACAATGAAGAAGGAGGTCGTTGCCTTTGGAGGGCAAGATTGTGATCATCACGTGAACAATGAAGAAGGAGGTCGTTGCCTTTGGAGGCACTCTAGCTTGGCTAGGAGACCAACTCCCATCCCTCTCCACTTGAACGCTAGCCTTTGGAGGCTTGGACATCATCCTTATAGCCCATGATGTCACTAGGGCTTGATGGAGACGATGGAGCAGGACTTGATGTGATGTTTTAACACATGTGGCTTGATGGATGGCCTTGGAGGCCTAACATTGCACTTCCCTTGTCCAACGCTTCACTTTGGGAGCCTAATGTCACCCTAGAAGGGCATGATGTTACCCTTTGAGGGATATTCTGATGTAATTTTATTAAAATTGAATTTTAAGGGCAATTTTATCTTAATGAGCAAGCAAAAACCCTAAATCCAAAGAGATCAAGGGCTGAGATCAACCCTCACTCTCTCAATGAGATGGATGGGCAAGATTAAAAGACCACCACTTAAATTATTTTCACTTTTTACTTTAGAAAAAGTGCTCATTAAGTCAACATTAAAATATAACACATTTAATGTTCTTTTTCCTAAGTTAAACTTAGGAAATAGATTTAACCCATCAACTTGGCTAGTTTCATTGTCTCCCACCATGCTAGGATGCCACCACATGGAACAAGACCTTTTGAGTTACCCTTCTCAATAGACGTCCTCCAAGGGACCATGTCAAAGGTGCATCCTAATCAAACAAGGTCCACATAATCACATGAATCAAGCATTACAAGATACAGCAATCATTAGAATCATACAAAGTAGGTCAATACTTAATACAAAAGCCACATAAGCAATTCACATTAGGTATATTCTTCAAACTTAACACAAGCTCAAGACTTTATGAAATTTGCCAAGTTTAAGTATGGGAGGGCCATCATAAGATCCTATTAGGTGTGCTAGTACCCAAGTAGAGGAGTAGTTCCCAAATAACCCTTCAAAGTGTAAGTATAAGTGAATGAGGTGGTATAGGGTTTACTTCTTGGGCATGGTGTCATTGACGTGCAAGGACACATGTGGGTTCTTCTCCTTGAGCATCTTTTTAGAGGGAGCACTTGGTGCTTGAGACACCCTTTCCTTGAAAATGTGTGTATTCCAAACCCCTTCTTGTCTTTTGTTAATCTTTTATTGTTTTGCAAGTCCCCTTTTCAGGTTTCATGCATTCATTATTTTTCTTACCGTGATTAAGTCCTTTTAATTGATATGCATTCAATGCATTAGGACTAGGAGTGATTGCCTCATAATGAGGGGGTAGAGCTCAAGTTGACCTTCAACTTTTGATTTGGTCATTTATTATCCCATTATGTCTTCCTTCTTTTATATCATGCTCTTTTTTAATTCTTTCTTTACTAGTTGCATCAACCTCGTCATTCCAGCCCTTCTTCTCATAGGAGGATGAAGACACAAACCTTTTTGGGATACATGTAACAACAATTTCCATAAGGTAGGACAATGGAAAGAACATAGATGGAAAATGTTAAGTATGAGAATGAACAATACATTACCCCTATCAAGGCCTCCCAACAGTACCCTTGTTCCCCAAGAATCACAAAAATGTACTAGGATACATATGATGACCACCAAGGTGAAACAAGGAAAAAAACATAACTTCCAAGCAATCATGATCCATTATCTGACTTCAACCCATTATCCTCACCTAATTTCCTAATGCATTAAATGTAACACTTTATTGCATCGAGTAGCAAGGTGCTCTACAACCCAATATGGAGGAGATGTTGTCACATTAGTGTGATGTTAGATTTTACATTAAACATTAAGAAAAATTAAATTTATCTCAATTAAACAAAGTATAACAATAATAAAAATAAAAGTTGGCTCAATTAAATGAAATGATAAAAAAATTGCACTTTAAGAAATTTAATTCCTCTCGGTGCTTTATAGATCTGGTTTAAGATGGATCTACACTAGTATGAAACAATGACTAGTGTACCTCATGTGTGATGGACCACCATCATCGGATGAACCAAGTTGATCAAGTGAATGAACTGAGCAATGATGAGGGGGGAGGCATCTTAGGGGTTTCTGTTTGTGGAGAATGGTGATGAGCATCTCTAGGATCACTTTCTTCATTGTGGACCATGAGACATGATCTCCTCTAGCTACCCCTAGGTGAGAGGGGGTAACATGGTCTAAGAAATAGGTTGACAAAGAACCAAAATAGAGGAAGATAGTCTTTAGAACAAAATGCAAGATAAGAGGTAAGCACTATAATTTGGCTATTGATGGTGGTAGTTCAAAAAATTAATTGGTGTCTACTAAGGTTGTTTAGAAATTGAATTTGAAGAATACACCTCATCTAGAAGCATATAGAATGTCATGGCTACAGAATGGGCATAGGGTTGCTATGAAAGAATAATGCTTGATTAATTTTAATATTGGGGGTTACATTAATAACATTCTATGTGATGTTTTTCTCATGGATGATTGTCACATTTTATTGGGAAGACCATGGTAGTTTGATAGAAGAGTTATGCATGATGGGAGAAGAAATACCTACCAATTTGAGAAAGATGGGAATAAATTTAACTTACATCCTTTGAATGAAGAAGTGGAGAAGGGTAGGAAGGTAATGATGTTTCCATTCTTGGCATATGTGAAGAAAGTAGAGTAGCAAGAACATGAAGGGCAACGGGCTAAAGAAAAAGAAGAGCAGAGCATTGGTGCTACAACAACTCTTTTGAAGGAAGAGAAGATGGGAGTTTTTCATTCTCATAATGTTTTTTGTTGTGGTATGTTTGTAGGAAATGCACCATAAAAGGTGAAGGAAGTGGCCATGAAGAGGAAAACCACAAAAGAATGAATGGATAACAACATCATAACTGATTGGGAGGAGAGGAGTGTATTGGCGTAGTCAATGCAACAAACATTGGGAATGGTTCCTAAGAGGGAGAATGGGGAGGTAGTAAGCACCATCAAGTGGGAGCGATGTAAGGTAGAGAGTATTGTCGAGTTGAGAGAAAAAGGGGGTAGTGCAACACTTTGGATTAGTGTTGCAAATAATGGAAGAAATGATAAAGAGTGGAGTAGATGCAAAGAAGTGTGGAGTTATGAGATTGAAGGAAATGTTGTGTATGCGAGCAACATAGATTGATAGAGGATGATGGATAGTATGTAAATTTTATTAACCTACATTTGGGAAAGATGCTTAAAATTTTGCAACCATGGGAGTCTGATGTAGGATCATTCCTGGGGCTTTGGCAATCCTACACACTCAAAATCATTTATGTTCAGTTCCATGTTTTATTTCCATTTTTTCCAAGTTTTCAACGACGACAAAGGTTTAGTATTTTCATCATCACACACTCATCTCTTGGAATCATATGCTAAATTTTGAGTAGTTTTAGAGGAGATCATATTATACCTTTACACCAAATTTCAAAAGCAAACATGGAGTATAGATCCGATGCCCAAGTCTAAAACCGACGTGTAGAGAAATTCCAAATTCTATTTTTACTTAGACAATGGCTTAGTATTTTTATTTGTGCATGCTTATTTATTGAAATCATAGTCTAAAATATGGATAGGGTATATGGGAGACATTTTTCTTCATTCTCACAAATTTTCAGCAAAAGTTATTTATTTTTGGTATTGCACAAATTTCCTAAACTAGCATGCAATAAAGTTCTAGATTTTATTTATGCATTGACAAAGGCCTATTATTTTGATCAATGCACTTTCATACTTTGTATTTAAGGTATGAAATTTGTATGTGTTGTAGTGGACATATTCCTCTATCTGTTCACCAAATTTCATAAAATTCTATCAAGCGTTGTGCCTAAGAAACACACAATTTAGAGATCACATGCACAATTTTCCAGAAATAAGAGTTCAATATTTTTACTTATGCATAGCCAATACTTGGATTAAGAGTTTGAAATTTTTACATATTTTAAAAGACATTCATGTATCAACCTTCCAAATTTAATAAAAAAATATTGAGTTTTAAGGGGTCCAAATAATTCAATCACTGAGCACAACAAAAAGGGACAAAATTTCTTCCACATTTTTATTTTTCCAATTTGACTTTCAAGAATATTCAAACTCTGACACTTCATTTGTATTTGAGAGATACAGAGTCAATTAATAGCCATTTATTAATTATAAAAATGTTTGAGATGCCCACATAAATGAAAAGTCTTTGGAACCTAATAGTTGTGGCCTTAAGCATAAATATGAGATTTGTAATTGAGCAAAGAGATTTTGGCTCTCCATTGATTTGGTCTTTTGTAGTTGTTGGTAATGTTGTGTGATCAAAAGACCTACGTGTAGGCTCTATGCATGTAATAAGGCTTGAGAGCATTGGCCATTGATTCGATAAAGTGATTAGAGGCTATTGTGGAATGTCTCTATTGTGTTTTTAATTTTATAACAAACTTTGTGCGTGAAATGTTGATTTAGATTAATGCATTTATATTTTTGTGGTTTGTTGTGAGTGCTTTCACCATGTGACTTTGATTTGTAGGCCTCTAGGTATTGCATCAAAAAATGTAGAAATTGTAACAACAATTAATTATTAACATTGCTAAGGCAAGTAATTCTAAACATTGACTTAACATCAACAAATGCCCTTAGTTAACAAAACAAACAATATGTAAAACATAACTTCAACACTCATAGTTGTGGAATATATTATACATAATGTTCAATGTTCATGGCAATGAAGGCTATTGATTGTTGTTGTTGTTCCATGACAGTTGTGCTTATTTGAAAGTTGCAACACATATTTAAAAGCTACCACACATATCTACAAAATAACAAAATAAAGAAAGACAACATTTTAATGTCAAAACATTACAAGGAATTTCAAAGCAACCAATATTATTACATCACAAATTTTAGTTTGGGATTTAAGACAATGGATCTAAGAGGGCATTACAAAAGAATATTAGGCATCATAACTTTGTGTTCTAACACTTTTTTCTTAAGATCTTAAATAACTAGACTGAAGCTCTTTGATTATGTGCATTGAAACAAAGCATGTTAGCATGTTGTAGGAGTAGCTTCATGATTTCCACTTGAAATCTCAAGTTGAATGATTTTATTTCCTTATAGGAGAAACACAACACTGTAAGCACAAACCAATCCTACTCGACAAGATTAAGTTATGATTATGAACATGATAGACTATATTAAAGTGCATGATAGACGATACAAAGCTAAAACCTCTAAGCTCTTTTCATTTTTCCTTGCATTAAATATATCCCAAAAATCCAAGTGCCATTAGAATAGAAATCCCATTAATTCTTGGTAGTATTATATCATCATTTCCATTCCTACACATCTGCATCAATTACATATTTCATTAAAACTTCATAACTTACAGAAGAATTACCACTCTACAAGAAATAAATAGTTTTAACCCTAAACAAACTGGATTAAAAGAATTACTACTTTATTGTTATGAATGATGCTATGGTATGCACTACTAACCACTCAAGAGAGAATTGTGCCTACCCATGTTAGCCACTACATTTAATTTATATTATTTGGATCAAATTTCATGTATTGTACACAATAAAAGGCATGTTGTTGTAATCATTTTCCAAGATATACAAGAGAGATACATCTTTGACAAGCCATTGGAAAACTATATACAATGTCTCTCAGATTTGTACCATGAAAAAATTGTTGAAAAGTCTTTAGTTGCAATTTATCAATTTTGAAGCAATCATGAAGCATGAACCTAAGATAACTCTGCTAAAGAGTTGTGTATGAGCTTTGATATAAATATTCTTTTGTCTTCTTAGTGACATGTAACAAAAACACCTTCTAATGTAAGCTAGGTAAAACAATTTGAAATGGTATTATATACTTGAAATTTTGAAAATTCAGTGGGAAACAAAACATCAAATAATTATTTTGGCTTTTATTTGAAACAATTTCTTATTAAGAAAAAAACCCATTTTTTTTCTAAAATTGTTACCATTACAAGCTAGTTCTTCTCCATAAGTTTTGGCTTCTTTTTAGGTCTATGTGGAAGTTTGTTTCCCTTAATAACAACAAAGTCATCCTCCTCCTCTATATGTGCCAACAAGATAAATACCCTAAGACATTGAAGCATATCCATATCATTCTTCTTTGCAGCCTATAAAAAGGTTTCAATCTTTGAAGGCATTGTACAACTTTGAGCCATGCAATCGCCTATAACTCCAATAGTGAAACCACTATAATGGGCCATTCTATTGGGCTTCTCAGAAGGTGGTCAACAATGTCTATATACAATATGATTGAAAGAGTGTCCATTGCATCCAAAAACAAGTATATCTTTAGAGTCCGTGACAATACCCAAGTAACTCAATTTAGTATCGAAATGCAAAAATTATGTTCTAAAAAATCTAGTTCCTAAGGATACCCAAATTCAAAAATCCAATACCCTGATTGGAAATTTTAATTCTAGATATTACCCAAATTAAATAACTTAATCTCTAAATAAAAACAACAGTATCGAAATAAAAAATTCAACCCAAATTCAGAACACTATACTATAGAATCTTGTCATCCAAGAAAATGGTATTTTTTAATCAATTGATGTTGTGATGGCATTTGGACTACAATAATCTAATGAGCTTATCATATCTTTAGAATGAATGCTAACAAGGGGATTTGTGGGTGCAATTTGATTTATAGTCTTACTAACATACATAACAATTGCAATATATTTTCTAGCAGAGTCGTTAAACCATGGCTTTGCAACCTCTAGACCTCTTTCTTTGTCTCCACTATGATAACAAATTCCCACCCGGGCTTATGGTTGATTATGGTGATTATCTGTATATATAGTTGTTGGAAACATAATCCATTGGCGTTATGATATTTTGTATTATTCACTTGAGAAGGAATATGAAAAGTCTCAAGTGAATAGGCAACTATCATTGGGAGTCCAATAAACCTCTTGGAAGATGAATCCAAAGGTCATACATCATATATTAATATGTGTATCATATTAATAAAATGCAATAAATCATATATTTATATGTGTATCATATTAATAAAATGCATATCATGTTGATCTCCATTCCGGTGTATTCTAATAGTGGTATCTAAGTGCTTATAATTCTTAGGGACTAAATTAAGTTGTGGTAGTTGTCCATAGAGTCATGGTTTAACATCATGGAAGTGCTCCATGACAATTATTAGAAGAAGGAAAAGAGGAGAGCTTATTGCATAGCAGGTTTAAATCCATGATTCTTTTCTTTTCTTCGTGCAGAAATGCCTCTGCCTTTGTCTCTTATGTTGTGAGAAGATCCTCTCCTTCATGCTCCTCTCCTCTCTCTCACGTGCAACTTGATGCAATGTACCAGATCTATTATAATAGCAAGAAATAAAAATACCGCAGGGAAGAATAGCAGAACAACAACAAAAACATAAATATTGCAGAGAATAATAGCAGAACAACAAAATATATGGAACCACAACACCAATATGATACCTTTATTGATAGGAAACAATGTTCACTTGCCTCTTCGAGGGGGAAACCTCCAACAAAGTAGAGCTCCATTACAATAATTCTCAAGACATCCTTTCCAATACCTCCTACTTATTTATACTAATTCTATCTTCTAACGAACCTTTTAGAGGAAGATCTTTTTAGAAGCAGAAGCTACTATTAGGTCTTCTTACATTGACTTATTCTCATTTATTTAATAGGCCTTATTAACTAATGTTGGCCTTTATTACATAGAAAACATATCATACTAACTAATGACCCACTAAGAGGGGTTAGGTTTGGATCCTAACATTCCCTCCTTCAAAATCGTCCTTGACCTTAAGGATGAAGATGCAAAAATTGTTGCAATATGGCCGATGGTTCCCAAGTTGCATCCTCTGGAGATGTGTCCTTCCACTTGATCAACACTTCAGTGATAGTTCTACCATGCAAGCGGTGCTCGTGCCTATTGAGGACTGATTTCGGTTGGAGCCAAAGGGAGCCTTCTTCATCTAATTCAAGAAGGATGGTTTGAACCCTGTAATTCTATCCCACCACTTTCTTCAGATAAGAAACATGGAATACCAGATGGATTTTGGAGGTAGCTAGAAGTGTCAGTTTGCAGGCCATGGAACCAATATGCTGGATGATCTGATAGGGGCCTTAAATTTGGGTGCCAACTTGTGGTGTCCCTGTTCTTTGAGTGATGTTTGTTTGTAAGGTTGGAGTTGGAGAAACACCAGATAACCTTCTCGGAAAACCCTTTCTGAGCGATGTTGGTCAGCCTATTGCTTCATACGATTTTGAGCCATGTGGAGGTTATCCTTCAAAGATGTGAGGGTGGTTGTTCTACCTTGCAACATTCTATCAATAGCCTAGACATTTGATGTGCCGAGAAGATATGAAATTAGAGTAGGTGGTTATTGGCCATACACCACTTCATATGGTGTCATTTTAGTGGTCGTATGATAGGAAGTGTTGTACCACCATTATGCCAATGGTAGCCATTGCACCCACTGGTGTTGTTTGTCAGAAGCAAAACAACACAAGTAGGTTTCCAAACATTTGTTGACCACTTCTGTTTGGATTTTTGACTGGGGGTGATAGGTTGTGCTCATGTTCAGTTGTGTGCCATGTAATTTAAACAACTCTTGCCAAAAGGTGTTGGTGAAACTTGGGTCACGATCAGACACAATGAAGGTGGGCATGCCATGCAAATTGAAAATCTGATCAAGGAAAACTTATGCTACCAGGATTGGCGTGAAGGGGTGTGGTAAGGCACAAAAATGAGCATACTTGGAGAGGCAATCTACCACCACCATAATGACTGACTTGTTACCCGCTTTGGGAAGGCCCATTATAAAGTCCATGGAGATGCTAGTCCACATAGAGGTCGAAATAGGTAATGGTTGTAGAGAACTTGGAGTCTTGATAGTTTCACCTTTATTGCATTAACAAACATTGCATTCAGTGACAAAAGTAAGGACATCCTTCTTCATGCCTTCCTAGAAAAAAGAACAACGGGAATGAGCATATGTCTTTTGGAAGCCAGAGTGACCAACAATAGCAGATGAGTGAAACTCATTTAAGAGCCTAGGCTTGATGGTGGAAGACAGAGACAGAACCAAGCGATCCTTATACCTGAGGATATTGTCTTGAAAGTGTAGTCGAGGGGAGGATTAGGGTCGTCTTGAAGTCAATGAATTGCCCTTGAAATAGTCGGGTGTGTTAGCCACTCATGTTGGATGTCCTCAATCCAACTAGGAATGGGTAAGGATAAGGCAAAGCTAGAACTGTCTTCCTCATGTTGTCTCGACAATGCATCTTCCACTATATTGTCTTTTCCCTTTTTATAGATTATATCATAATCATAGCCCAACATTTTGGTCAACCACTTGTTTTTTTTCTGGGGAGGATAACCTCTGCTCTAAGAAATACTTCAGACTATGGTGATCTACTTTGATCTGAAAATGGTGTCCTAAGAGATATGGCTGCCATGTGTGCACAACATGGAAAATGACCATCATTTATTTTTCATAGGTAGATTTGCCCAAATTGCGACCACTCAACGCCTGGATGGTGAAGGTCAGAGGTCGACCATATTGTGTGAAAACTGTTCCAATACCAGTGCCTGAAGCATTTGATTCGACCATACAATATTTTTTGAAGTCATAAGCGGCTAAGACTGGAGTAGTGCACATGGCTTCTTTGAAATTTGTGAAGGCTTGCTCGACTGCATGTGTTCAATGAAATACATTCTTCCTAAGAAGGTCGGCCAATGGCCGAGCAATTTTTCCATAACGATGATCATATTTCCTGTAATATTTGGTGAGGCCTAGGAAACCACGAAGATGATTTAAGGTTGTGGGTCTCGACCAATCCTGCATGGCTTGAATTTTCTTGGGATCCAATCTTACCCCCTCATGACCCATAATGTGTCCCAAGTATTCGACCTCGCTGGCCCTAAAAGAACATTTGGTATTTTTGACAAATAATTGATTGTCCTGTAACAATTGAAGTACCGTAACACACCCAACCCCTAAATACCCTTTCTACGGATGGGGCATCAAATTTTCTCTTATCCTTAGTTCATTTCCGGTCCCTTACTAAGAAAAACCCTCTTATTCTGCTCCCCCGAAGATTACATCTCCCACTACACACTTAAACCAGCTAGTGGGGTCCTCGTCGTGACCTCGGGATGAAAACCATGAGCTAAGAGTCTGCTTAGCGAAGGTTTCGACACTTCGGAACTCCTGGACTTCAGGAGTTCCAACACTGTTGTCGAATTCCGGGATCGCCGAACAATGGAGGGAATCAACGGTCCACGTCCTCCGCCAAGATCCTATGGTTGAAAAAAAGGGGGCTTCGGGCTTCAGAGATATTTCCCCGCTCTACCATGTGATATTCCTAGAGTGCCAAACTGGCGAAGTT
>CBVK0102234268.1:0-10847 GCA_900067695.1 Picea abies
GACCAAGTAGATCTTAACTAACTCCTAAGTGTCTAAATATCTTAACAATTCGTTCATATTTTAAATGAAAAAATACATCAAAATACGATGAATTCTAAAATATGTATATTTATGGTGAATTTTAAAACACCGACAGTAATTGTTTATTATTTAGTTATGGTGAACATTAAAATTATTATTATTATTATACAAGAAGATACTATTTTTTACAATTTAAATAACATGATATGATATTTTTGAATTACCTATAGAGGATGGAGTTTTTTTTAAAGACAGAGTTTGGGGTTAAACAACTAGCAAAAGGGAAAGTGAAGGACATTGAAGGCTACTAAGCTGAAATATTAAAAACTGGAGGGCCTATCATCATCCCTCACATACACAAGCTTTTCAATTTAGTAATCAAACAAGGATTCCCTAAAACCTGGACACAAAACCTCGTTGTTCTTATTTTTAAAAGTGGGGATGAAAACAATCCCTCTAATTATAAGACTCTTATGATTATCCCCGTTTTAGAGAAGTTGTACATGATTATTTTGGAAAAGAAAATTAGTATATGGATAGAAAGTTGTAGAAAATGAGACAATGGCCAAATAGATTTAGGAGCTATCATTCAATTGTGGAAGACATTATTATGCTTATGATCATTTTGGATGATTGTTGCAATTATAAAACCAATCTTCTTTGTTGTTTCATTAGCTTTAGAATTTTTTTTGCACAGTGCCTATAATGAACCTCTAGAATAGGTTGGAAGAGATAAAATTCCCTTTCGAGCTGAGGGTTGTTGCTATAATATTGTATGAGAATGTTATTTCCAATTTTAGGAATATTGAGGGATAGTTAGAAGAGATTGAATTTAATATAGGAGTCAAGCAATATTTTCCCCTATCACGTAGCCATTTTTGCATATACATTGACAATTTAGAAAATTGTTTGGAAGAAGTGGGTTGTGTTAGCCCAATTATAGTCGGTATAGTCATCATTCTTCTTATCTAGGTTGATTATATTGTTATTATGGCAAGGAGTCCCTATGATCTCAGCAAGCAACTAATAATCCTCAAGGATTTGTGCTCCAGTATAGGTATGATTGTTAACACTAACAAAATGAAAGTTATGATATTTAAATCCAAAAATAGCACTTATGATACTTTTGTATATGACAACAACTTGGAGGAAGTTCATTAATATAAATATCTTGGAATCAATATTCATAACAAGCTCAAATGGAACTATAGCATTGAAGAAAGGATAAATCAATGGACCTTTGGATATAGGATAACAAGAAACTCCTCTTAGAGACTCTCGTGAAATTTGGGGATGGCGTATCTCTAGAGAATCATGGAGAAATATAGAAAAGATCCAATACATCGTATCCTATTCTCCTCATAGAAATGATCCTTTCCCCCATTGAGAGCACGACTATGTCCAGGTACATAATGTATAATAACAAGTTAAACAACATGGAATAAAAGAGGATCCAAAATATTGCTTCAAATTCTGGCCAAAAACACCTTCATCTGAAGCGAGGGTGGCATAAAGATGCCTAGTCTTTGCTAATTCATTGGGGAATAAAGGTTCTCTGAAGAATCTCACATATTCAGCACATAAGACAAATAGGAGTTAATTAGTCCAACATTTTCTTGTGGTTATAACATTCAAAGGCCAACATTTGTTTTAATGAAATACAAGTACATCTTGTTTTATTTTAAATAAAAATTAAAATAAACATTTTATTTAATAATAAAAAATATCTTAACTCATATCTATTATTAAATATTGAGTAAGATAAAAATAAAAATAAAAATATAATAATAAATGCATTAATGAATAGTGCTAATTTATTTTAGATTATTGGTTTTTGTATTTTTAATTATTATAATGATTTGTTTTCATTTTTAATTTATTTTAGATAATTGGTTTTTGTATTTTTAATTATTATAACGAATTTTGTCATTTTTACAATGTAAAGGTTAAATTTAATTTCGTTTTAGTTTATTAAAATATAATTTATTTCGGATTATTAAAATTATATTATTAAAATAGTAATATATGAAAATATTTATAATTAAGATAGTAAATGGATTTAAATGTTATATATTTTTATTGTTAATATTTTACTTAATTTTAATTATTAATAAATAGTGTATTGTTATATTATACTATGAAGATGTTGATGATGATGATGATTAACATTTGTTGAGATATAATTTCATGTATTCAAGCTTATGAAGGTAAATTATTATTTGGATTTCTGTAGAATTTTATTTCTATGCTTGAAAAGCATTAAGAAAAGTGTTTCAAGATCACCATAGTTTTGCTAAGTTGGAATGTTTTGAACTTTGAAGGTTGGTAGTTTGACAAGTATTTTCAAATTGAGATATGATATGGGTATATGCTAGACATTTTAGGAGAAAGTATTTTTCATCTTCAACCCTCTTAGTGTCACAAAGATGACAGATTTTTTCATCCTAAGGAATTTTAGGAATTTGTCTAATGCTTAGTTATGGTGCTCATGAGAATTTGTTTTTATTTTAGCAATGTTGATTTTCGTCTTTACTCTTGCATGAACAGAGATATACTTTTGATCTTCTAGATTAGGTTTGGTCACCTCCCTATAGTATCTTAATTTTCTTTTACCCTATAATTATTTGTCGCACAACAATTTCTCCTTAAATTTAGTTGTAAAAATATTTTAATATTATCGTTATTTTGAAAAATTATGTCCCTTCAAATTCTCATATTCTGAATAATACTGTGGTTCCAAAGTATTCTTCTCCTCCATAGTGTTCCTTCGTATGTCTCTCTTGCAAGTCTCTGACTTGCAAAATTTTGCAAAATAATGAAATAGTGAATAGCTTTTTAGTGTTTAAAGGACTTTATGAAATTCGATTCCTGCTCTTTTTTTTAATTGTTTAAAAAAATCATGTTTTTTTAATTATTTTTTCAGCATGACAGTGCATTTATGTAAGACACACTGGTGCGCCCATTTTACATTACGCATTGGTGCATCCATTTTATATGAATGATCCAAATGATATCGGTGGCCACCCATCTATTCCACTGGCTCAAAATAGAGATTTCCACCTCGACATTTTTTCGACAGTTTTTTGGGTCCCAAACTTTCGGGGTTGTTTTGAGGCCCGAAACGACATTTTTTGGGGATTTCATACATAGGTGACTGCCAGGCGAACTGGCTTTTTCCATATGGAATGTTTTATTCTCAGCTATACCTTTCCAATGGTGTATTGAGCACCCCAAACGAAGATCGTATGCAAACGTCATGCCTTGGGTAGTTGACGTATAAACTACCCCCATCGGGGCTAACAAACCTTTTGACTTTTCATCTTCCGGGGTTAGGGTTTTGGATTTTCCTTATGTTAAAGATGCATTTTGAGCCTCATTGTAACATCATCTTCTTTTGAATGAACATAACTGCCACATCTCTTCTCATAGATAAGATGCCACCATTCTAGCAAGTCTTTTACTCTATAGTTTTACAGTCTTTGTACATTTATTTCATTAATAGAAATCATATATTACTGAATTTATTTGTTTCTGGAAATATTTATGTGTATTTCATTGTAATATCTTTGATTTCATTTTGTTATAAAAAATAATCTGGATCAATGGTATCAGAGTAGGTTGCTCTTGATTGTTTTTTAGTGCATGTCCCTGGCGAGGTCCGAGTATAGCAAGTTGGGTCTCAATCTTGTCTCTCTTGAGAACAATAGCTCTTGCACGCCCAAGAAACCTTTTGTAGCAGAAGAAAAGAAAAAAAATGGAGCATAATATTATATTAATCTATTGCTTGAGAAATATCTCACACGATAGAGGGACGAAATGATGGATAATTTTTCCCACGTCCTTCAACGTCTGCCGATAAAAATAGGTAGGTCTTTATCAAGTGGTCACCTTGGAGGAACCTCACCTTTCAAGGTACAAGTTAAATTTGATATTCATGTATTTGAAGGATATATAGATCGTGATTCCATAGAAAAATGGTTAAATATGCTAGAAGGTTATTTCTCTATTCAAAATTTTTTCGATAGGGAAAAGATCACCTTCGCAGTCCTTAAGGTTGTCCCCCATGTCAAACATTGGTCGGAAACTTACTGGGAGAAAATTTACACCGAGGATTATGGAATATATGGGGTCAAGCCCACTCGGTATTTTTTTGTGGATGTGGTTAAGGAACAATATTACCCAGTTTGTAACTACGACGACCAGTATATGAGATGGACCACATTGCGGTAAGAGAGGGCACAAACAATGCCGAATTTCACAAATAATTTTCATACCTTGCGCATCAATATGGGTATCAAATAATTTGAGTGAACTATGGTTCTGAAATACCACGAGGCTCTGGGGAAGGCTAGGAGGTTACTTAAACCTGCCCTTGGTCTGATGGGGGGGCTGGAATGATGACTTTTTCATTGTTTTCCCATTCCCTCACTCATTATTCCCTCACACACTCCCATGCACTTAGTTATGGTGCTCATGAGAATTTGTTTTTATTTTAGCAATGTTGATTTTCGTCTTTACTCTTGTGTGAACAGAAATATACTTTTGATCTTCTAGATTAGGTTTGGTCACCTCCCTATAGTATCTTAATTTTCTTTTACCCTATAATTATTTGTCACACAACAATTTCTCCTTAAATTTAGTTGTAAAAATATTTTAATATTATCATTATTTTGGAAAATTATGTCCCTTCAAATTCTCATATTCTGAATAATAGTGTGGTTCCAAAGTATTCTTCTCCTCCATAGTCTTCCTTCATATGTCTCTCTTGCAAGTCTCTCACTTGCAAAATTTTGTAAAATAATGAAATAGTGAATAGATTTTTAGTGTTTAAAGGATTTTATGAAATTCGATTCCTTCTCTTTTTTTAATTGTTTAAAAAAAATCACGTTTTTTTTATTATTTTTTCAGCATGACAGTGCATTTACGTAAGACACACCAGTGCGCCCATTTTACATTACGCATTGGTGCGTCCATTTTATATGAATGATCCAAATGGATATCGGTGGCCACCCATCTATTCCACTGGCTCAAAATAGAGATTTCCACCTCGACATTTTTTCGACAGTTTTTTGGGTCCCAAACTTTCGGGGTTGTTTTGAGGCCCGAAACGATATCGGTGGCCACCCATCTATTCCACTGGCTCAAAATAGAGATTTCCACCTCGACATTTTTTCGACAGTTTTTTGGGTCCCAAACTTTCGGGGTTGTTTTGAGGCCCGAAACAACGTTTTTTGGGTATTTCATACATAGGTGACTGCCAGGCGAACTAGCTTTTTCCATATGGAATGTGTTATTCTTAGCTATACCTTTTCAATGGTGTATCAAGTGCCCCAAATGAAGATCATATGCAAACATCATGCCTTGGGAAGTTGATGTATAAACTAACCCCATCGGGGATGACAAACCTTTTGACTTTTCATCTTCCGGGGTTAGGGTTTTGGATTTTCCTTATTTTAAAAATGCCTTTTAAGCCTCATTGTAACATCATCTTCTTTTGAATGAACATAACTGTCACATCTCTTTTCATAGATAAGATGCCACCATTCTAGCAAGTCTTTTACTCTATAGTTTTACAGTCTTTGTACATTTCTTTCATTAATAGAAATCATGTATTATTGAATTTCTTTGTTTCTGGAAATATTTATGTGTATTTCATTGTAATATCTCTGATTTCATTTTGTTATAAAAAATAATCTGGATCAATGGTATTAGAGCAGGTTGCTCTTGATTGTTTTTTAGTGCATGTCCTTGGCGAGGTCTGAGTATAGCAAGTTGGGTCTCAATCTTGTCTCTCTTGAGAACAATAGCTCTCGCATGCCCAAGAAACCCTTTGTAGCAGAAGAAAAGAAAAAAATGGAGCATAATATTATATTAATCTATTGCTTGAGAAATATCTCACACGATAGAGGGATGAAATGATGGAGAATTTTTCCCACATCCTTCAACGTCTGCCGATAACAATAGGTAGGTCTTCATCAAGCGGTCACCTTGGAGGCACCTCACCTTTCAAGGTACAAGTTAAATTTGATATTCCCGTATTTGAAGGATATATAGATCGGGATTCCATAGAAAAATGGTTAAATATGCTAGAAGGTTATTTCTCTATTCAAAAAAATTTCGACAGGGAAAATATCACCTTCGCACTACTTAAGGTTGTCCCCCATGTCAAATATTGGTCGGAAACTTACTAGGATAAAATTTCCACAGAGAATTATGGAATATATGGGGTCAAGCCCACTTGGTATTTTTTTGTGGATGTGGTTAAGGAACAATATTACCCAATTTGTAACTACGACAACCAGTATATGAGATGGACCACATTGTGGCAAGAGAGGGCACAAACAATGCCGAATTTCACAAATAATTTCCATACCTTGCGCATCAATATGGGTATCAAATAATTTGAGTGAAATATGGTTTTGAAATACCACGAGGATCTGGGGAAGGCTAGGAGGTTAAACCTGCCTCTGGTCTGATGGGGGGGCTGGAATGATGACTTTTTCATTGTTTTCCCATTCACTCACTCATTATTCCCTCACACACTCCCATGCACTCTCCTAGACTTGTCCATTGATCCATCATCACCTGTGTCTTGGATTGGCAAAGGAAAAAGAGTTGTTGAAGAACTTAGCCACAGGATAGTTGGCTGTAGTGGTCGCTAGTGTGATATAGCCATGACCTGGGGCCTGCATGTCTGAAATGCATTAGCTTGTGCCCTATTTTTATCACAACTGTGAGTCCTGAGAGTTCCAACATTGATATTCTGGACCAGCTGCGCTGGAAGCCCTAGCAGGAAGGAGAAGGACTACCTGAGGGACTGCATGTTAGAGAAGGGTGGAGGTCCATTCTCTCGGGCGGCACAAGATGGGTAGAAGAGAGATGGGTATTTGGATTGTTGTAGGTGTCGGGAAACCTATGAGAGGTTGAGAGATGACTAATTTGGGAACCCATTTACACTCTGGAACTGTCCTTGTGGATTCATAGCCCTGGCTCAGGGGTGACACTGTTGTTGGGATTTAGAGAAATGGTCTCTATGGTTGGGTAGAACGTCCTTGGTCTGCAACCAGTCGTTGTCGTCTTTCATAAAGATAAGTGATCTCTTTCGTGATATTACTATATGCATATGAATGTATTTCGTTGTGTAGTTTAATTGTCATTTACATGTATATGAATGTATTTCCGCTGTGTATATTTAATTATCGTTTAACATAATCTTTAGATCTTGCATGCTTGTTGGATATTGTTGTGCATGCCATTAAATCTATTATCTTATGCATCCTTAATAAATACAGAAGGTCAACATGAGAAATAATTCCAAGGGCGGGCTTGCAGGTAGTGTACCCGGCCTGTGGGTGGCTGGGTATGTTATGGATTGGTATCAAAACTTCTAGTTGAAACATCGGGCCAGTATGGGCTGGGTCTGTTGGTCAGAATCTCGTGCTTGAGATCGAACTCTGATAGTGAAGTTGAAAAGCTCAAGAGGAATGGCATTGTAGATGCTACGCAAGAGACAAAACGTCATAGAACCTCTATGATGGTTCGAAGGATTGTGACCATTCCTTTTTAATTTGGGAACGATTTCCACGATAGGATTGGGTAGATCTGTGATTGTTGGATTAGAGGACAAGTAAACATGGGTCATCCGATGAAAGGGAAGCAAGGTTAAGGTCGCGACCGTTTGATCCCATTGGAGAGATAAATCAACGAACAATAGGAATTGCGGGGAACTGAGTTGCATGAGAGATAATTTCCCAAGGTGCTCCCACAATCCAAACCATGGTTTCCTTGGGGGGTTACATGTTAGCATCAAGAGAATTGTGGAGTGAAAAGTAGGTTACTCCAAACCACTGATGCATTCCCCCGCAAATTGAAAGGCATGCAAAGATGTGACAGGTAGGGATCAAACATTGAAACTTTGAATAGCTGAAGTAGCCGGGGACTGTCAATACATAGGAGGACATGCATCAACTGATCGCGTGCTCTGGATGAAAGAACTTTGGGAAAGAGAGAGAGAAAGGATAAGTTGATATTTGATACTCCCGAAGCATGGAGATCCAGAGACCCAAAGTAAACATCGACTGTTGGATCGTCTGAATTAGATCCTCACCGCCAATCACCTAGAGATTACGTGTCAACAGATTAGTAACTATGGAGGAATCCGTTCGAGAGATTTCTAGTTGAGGTTTGAGACTCCCAAATCCTGGAGATTCAGAGAGCCGAAGAAAACCTCAACTGTCCAATCATCTGAGAAGATTTCAGCCACTGATCTGCTAAGAGCCATGCGTCACTAGATCCATGACTACAGATAAAAGCTAGTGGGGCCAAATAATTTTGAAATTTGAGATTTCTAGAGTCTAGAGTCCCGAAGGAATCATGGTCATCAATCCATAGGGGGACATGCATCAGAAGATCGTGAAACTCAGATACAAATATTTTCAAGGAAAAAGGTTGAATTTTGAGATCTCTGAAGTCTGTAGCCTTGAAGAAATCATATCCATCAGATTGAGGAGGACAAGTGGAGCAGATCTGTGGACTCCAGTTGAAGACTTGAAGTGAAACATGGTTGTCCGATCCAAGAGGACATGTGGCGACATATTAGCCAGTTCGGGAATTCAAAGTTCAGGAGAATTGGAAGTGTTCTAGTTTGAAAAATCCCAAAGCCCCGAAGCCCGAAGAGCCGAAGTGATAAGGCATGATGATGTCACCGAGGATGACATGGACACATGGGATGTGTTCCACGTGTATGTAATTTTTGGGCATTTGGAAAATTGAAAAGTTGATTAGAATGTGACATGTGTCACTCACCTAATTTAGCCACGTGTCCACTTCCATCATTTCGCTAAGTGGCAACAGATAGTGTAGTTCAGAAGACCAGGAACTCCAGAAGGGAAGGAGGTGACAGGATGCGTTGGGTCGAAAAATACCGAAGGCCAGAGTATATATTGACTGTTGATTCTAGAGGACATGTGTCGAGGGACCATCGAATGTGGGTAAAAGCACTCTGGGAGAAAGTGCAGGAGGGAAGTTTGAAACTTTCGAATCCCGAAATGCCGAAACAATTCACAATCACTAATCTGTGGGAGGACACCTATCGGTAGATCAAGAACCTTGGGTAAAGGCGTACTAGGAGGAGGCAAGCAAGAAAAGTTGAGACTCCCGAAGCACAGAGTCCTAAAGAAGATCTCGATTGTTGATCGTGAAAGACGATGAGGACCGTTGATCTAGTCTTGGCTAAAAGCTCCAAAGTCCCGAAGCTCTGGACAAGCTCTTTTTCAGCTAAGTGCAGGGTCATGGACTTGTTCATATGTAGTTTGAGAGCTAAGGAAGGAAGGCTAAGGGCTGAATTGGTTGTCTCCAAGACAGAAAAGCGCTAAGGGAGGATTTAGCCACGATTTCTAGTCATGGTCACCTGGGAGGTGGTTTGAAGGAAGTGCCTATGCAGGGTGAACTCTGTGTCAGCCAGGGATAATAAGACATTGTTATTTTCATAGAATGGGGATATGATATCCATAAACAGGAAAGATACTTGTATCATGATTTGGAAATTTTGTTTATCATACGCATAATTATAACAAATGGTCACTTGCACATTTTGTAGAATTAAGAGGCTTAAGCGCATCAACTCAGTATGCGTATTGAGGAAATGGGAGAAGTTGAGGGAGCCTCTAGTCATGAAAAGGAGGCCGAAGGCCATAATACCAGAATCAGTAATGCAGAGACAGAGTCCAACAGACACAAGGAAAAAGGAGAACAAGAAACGTTGATAGAAACGGTAAGAATCTTGAAGATGGAAGTTCAGAGCTACAAAGAAGACAATGACAGATTGAAGAGAGAGAAAAGTCAGATAAATGCTCGAGTGTTGTAGAGTTTAAATTAGTTGCAGAGGAAAACAAAGAAGAAATTGAACTCAATACAAGAGGAAGAAGGTAGGTGTCAGGAAAGAGGAGATGCTCATGGAAGAGTTGGTTATTCTAGAAGTGCTAGAAGAGATCATGGACACCACTCACCTCCTTACTAAGGAAGGAAGTTTTATGCATTGGATGATCCTGTAAGCAACCCAAAAGTGTCTCTTGTTAGACACCAGAGAAGGAAACAAGAGATAGATAGTTTGCAAGGAGAGACGAGGAAGCTCAAGCCACCTTCCTTTGATGGTTAAAGAGAAAGGGAAGATGATGTCGAAGCATGGTTTCTTGGGCTCTGAAGATGTTTTCAGTTGCATAACTATTCATCAAACCTGGAAGCCAGGATTTCCACCTTTCAGTTGCATAACTATTCATCAAACCTGGAAGCCAGGATTTCCACCTACCATTTACACAGGAAAGTTGTAGTGTGGTGGGACCAGCTGAAACAAGTGGAACATGTTAATGAAAGTAGGATCACTTGGAAACAGTTCACGAAGTACTTCCAGAAGGAGTACCTCTCAGAGAATTTATATGAAAAGAAAATGTAGGAGTTCTTTGAACTCAGGTTGGGAAGCATGACTATGGAGGAATACGAGAATAATTTATTGGGATTGTTAAACTATGTCAGGTTCATTGGTGATGAGAAAGTGAAAATATAGAGATTTCTAGGTGGATTGCCAGCCTTCTATAAGGAAAAGATCAAGTATGATGAACCCAAGACATTGACTCAGGCCATCAAGAAGGACAAATAACTATATGAGCAAGGCCAGGAAAGAGAATCCCTGCAAAAATCTTGGAAGGACAAGAAGAATGTGAAGTCCGATCAGAGGAGGAAAGGATTCAAACCTCCCTTCAATAGGAATGTGCCTAATATAAATCATCAAGATCAGTATGCTAAGGAGGATTTTAAGAAGGAAGACTCCT
>CBVK0102234277.1:0-11215 GCA_900067695.1 Picea abies
ATATATATATATATATATATATATATATATATATATAATATTAAAAAATTCATAATCTATAATAATTGAAACTTAAATAGATTTGTCTTGAGTCCATTAACATACATAACATTCTTACACATCAACATAACCTTACCATAACCTTAGATCTCCTAATATGATAGGTAGACTATTTTACCATCATTGGATTCTTTTCATAAAACGTTTTAAAACTATGAATATTGCAAGTCATATGTGAATATGCACGAGAGTAAATAAAGTAAATCTTTGAGGGTTTTGTTTTGATACCGAATAAATAAAATTTAAAAGAAGCAAGGATTAAATTATTCCAAGTCTTCTTTAACACTTTCTTTATGAACAAAATTATTTTGTTTGTTTCTATTTGGACAAGTATTTAATTTCTTCTTTTTACACTTGTTGATAAAATGCATAGGCTTATCATAGTAAAACAAGCTCGTTTTTAACATTATTTTTTTTATTTAATGTCTTATTACATCTTTGAGCTTACTTTAAGCTAGAGCATCTTACCTTGTCTTTGTAGTTATAATTGGTTTCGTTTACCATCAAAGTTAAATCTAAGTACTTATACTAAATCGCCAAATTTTTCCATCTCTTTTTTCCTTATTGAAATATAGATATCAATTCTTCAAACTTCAATGCCTTTTTCCTCACTACAAGACTTGTTATAACAAACTAGCTACTAACTTGACATACCATTCAATAAGACTTGTTATAAAAAACAAGCTACTAACTTGACATACCATTCAATATAATAATAAGTAGATGTTTCTCCTCAATATCAATTAACTTGTCTCTCAATTCTTTCACCCTTGATAAATAATCATTCACATATTCATTCAAAATTCTTATTTGCATTCTCCATCTCAAACAAAAACTTTGATATCTTCCATGTTGTTATTGATTTAATGTAATACCTCATATGAGGAATCATTATGTCCTTCAATAATATTTTCAAAACTCTCTTTCTTTCTCTACTTATATATATGTTTTAGAAGTTTACTCTATTAAAATATTATGAAAGAATTTAAAATTTACTTATATTATTCTCCTATCATATTAAGATATATATGAGGGTGAGGGTAAGGATGGGGTGAGGAAATAATAGAGAAAATATATTATATGTTTTCTTTATTATTTCTCCTACCCCACATCCACCCCCACACTTACTCTCATATATACCCTAATATGTTTTCTGTTTTTCCAATTTTACCTTCTCACCTTATCTAAAGACATAACTATGTTCTATTCATTATCTTCCATGCATTCAAACTTTTCATAAAATTTGAATCTTACACTTTCAATTATATATTATATAGATAGTAGCATCGTTCAAACATTTCATAAAATTTGAATCTTACACTGCCAATTATATAGATAGTACCATCCACTTCATTGTTTTCATTGATATAACTTTATGTAAAATTTGGCAAATTAGGAAATATGCCATTAATTAAAAAAACAAAACTTACAAAAACATGTCTTTAAAAATTGTTGAATTGTACTTAGCACCACTTTTATAGCAGCAAAATAACGTCCTTCAAACTATGTTGCAATGCTCATCTTCTTTTTGGCATAAACCTAGCATGCAACACTTTACAATGATCGTTTCAAACATTGTTTATTGTTTTTTATTTTGATACCATAAAATGAATAATTAGTGAGTAATTAGAAAATAGATGGCAGGATCTGTAACCAAAGCTACATTTTAAAGGTTTGGTAATGGTTAAGAACATGTGTTTCCTCCTAAGAAGTCACAAATTTAAATCGAGAGGGGGTAGGGTATGTATACTTTCATCAGGGTATGTATACTTCAGTAGAATTTAGCAATCAAATTGTTGCACAGAGAGGGTCCTTTATTCCATAAACAAAGAGGTCTCATACACCAATTTAATGTTTTCAATTATCATTTCGTAAAGTGGTTATGGTTGCATTACATCAGCTACCATATTATATGGATGACAAGGTTGAAGGATGTCTAGCGATCATTTGACTTTCAAGTTTATTTTATTAAATTTTGTAACTAGTTTTTTTTTAGATATAAGGGAATGAGTAACTCGTTGGGATCATCTGGGCAAGTTCAAATCCGATTGGTTGCACAGCCGTCAATCCAGTGCTTAGCAGGAAACTTATGATTTAGCAAGGACCTAGACATCCAGAGACATACCCATGAGAGGGTCTCAGTCAAGGGGGGCACCCCTATCCTTCTAACCTTGTCACAAGGAGCTAACATAGCACACCTATGAAGGGGTCCCACTCAAGGGGGCACGCACCCCTATCCTTCTAACCTTATCACAAGGGGCTAACATATCACTTATTGGAGTTGAACCCTGGGGAGAAGAAGAACAAATCATCCATCCAACCACTGCAGACTCTAGACAGAATATGAAATCTGTTGTCTACCTGTTCTACCAAATGGTTTTTTTTAGCTATTCGACAATATAAATTTGCACGAAGTCACTATTGTTTATTGTTTAAAATTCATTTCTGAATGCAAAAATAGATTCAGCATACTGAAAAATCTACAGATGTAACAATTTCTGACCAAATTTCCAACAAATTTCAAAAAAAAACATCCTGACAAAAGAAACATTCATATATAATAATGGAGCCGTAAGACGTTTTAATTGTGAAAATGTTATATTTTAAATACAATCTGCGGCGTCCATCTATGATCTTCATCCGCAATTCACATGCCTGTTCTTAATCCGTAACTCAAATCTCGGAACAGTTACTGGATCGCTCATCCACTTTCTTCATTGGCGTGGTCGTATTCGTGAAGCTCCAGTGCATACTACTGCTTCTGGAGAAGACCATCTTGGGTCGAAGTCAACTCGACGCGCAGATCATTCGGAAGACCCCGCCGTTCATGGGGAGATTACAAATCAGAGGAGCCCTTGACAGGAAAGTCTCGATTGGTACTCCATTTGGAATGTCCACACCACAACAGATTTGTCTATATTTTCTGCGCTCAAGTATTCTGGGCTCCTCAAAACTCAACCTACAGAGCAAAAATTTCCATCGAATGAGGAAATTGCATCTCCTGTCAAAATGCCATTAGCTTATACTCGATTTCTAATAATCAAATGACGATATTTGCAGAGAAAGAGACGTGTCTCGAAGTTGATGGGAGTCATATGAAAATCTCAGAGTGCTTTTGGGCAAAAGTCCACTGTACTTTGCATCATGCATCTTGATGCAAGAAGTTACCAGAAAAGACGCCGGATTGATTTAAGATGACAGTAGTTTAAATGTTCTTATTTTTGGTTATTTTTCAGTAGTTTTTTTAGTTTGATTTTGTTTCAGGGTTTTTCAACAAACTGAATTCAGTTATGCATTCAAAAATACAATTTAAAAAACAGAAAATAGAAATTTTATCCAAATTAACATTGTCGGATTCCTGTCAATTCCAACCAAAAAATCCAAAAAGTAGAACGTTTAGCCAACGCCTTTAAAATGCATTCAGATTTATAATGCGAGGACTGACTTTTGTTCTCTGTGATGAAAGATGGTTAGTCAATTAAAAAAAACGACTGTTGATGTAATTATTCAATCATAAGTGGTCTTCAAGAATTTTTAGGTGGAAACTTAAATGGGAGAAAATCACTAAAGATTTTTAATATATATTTTGAATATTACATCCAGAGTAAGCATCAATTTTTATGATCTTTATGATCCAGGTGGATATCCGTGACCACCCACCTATTCGGGATATCTGTGACCACCCACCTATTCCAACTGGTTCACATACAGATTTCATCTTGACGATTTCAATTTTCATTAGCAGTTTTTTTCTAACTTTTCTGATCCTAAACTTTCTGGACCATTTTAAGACCCTAAACTGTATACATAATTACAGGCTACACATCTACCTCAACAAGTCACAGTGTTCTTCAACAAATCTTTACTTTCGTTGCTTGGACCTTGTCCTTATCATGCTGCAATATGCCTACCGACGCTGCAATGTCTATGGATTCGATCCCACTGTACAGACCTTGTTATTTTCTCTCTGATTGAATAGTTCTCGCCACCTAATTTCCTCTTATTTTCTCCTTTTCTCCTTGCGACATGAATAGTTCTCGCCACCTAATTTCCTCTTATTTTCTCCTTGCCACAGGATAAGAACACTCTAGAGGATTTAGGCAGTAAATTACACCTTTTTTCAACTCGGTTTTCAAAGTTTTGAACTCTCAGTAAGTACCTTGCGTTTGCTGTCATCCATCAATCAGTATGTACAACTCAAATCCATCACGAAAGGTAGACCAAAATGGAATTCACCCACTAACAGTTCAAAAAATAAACTGTGAAAGTCATTCCAATTGGGTATATTTTCTTTTAGCAAAGCATATTTCAAATTGTTTATTCAATTTTCAAATTAAGACGTTGGCCATAACACTAGTATTTATGAATTTGCTACAAGGTGCATATTATTTGTTGTTAAACTTTAAACTTTCCTTCACACTCTCACACTCTTTGATAGCTCTGTTATTTGAAAATAAGTAAAATTTTAACAGTTTTGTTTAAGCTTGATCTTCAACAATAAACCCCAGTTAATTTCTGGTAATTAAGTGAATTGTGACACAACATGAAATGCATTTACACATCTCTTCGTTGGTATGATCTTTATATTGAACTATGATCTTATATGTTCTGCATACATGGGTTATTTATATTTTATTTGTTGATATTTATGTATAATTGTTTATGAAAATTGATCTAATGTTAAATCTCATTTAATTGTTGAATTTTATATAGCATCTTTTCTATGGATGTGTTTTTGTGTTTTCATTTTCTATAGATATGATTCTAAACTCTAAAATTTCCATTGCTTCTTGTTGTTGTTGTCTTCATCAACTATAAAGGCCTAACATGAGATGTTGCCAATCCAAATTAAGTGTCAATTCCCCCTATAACAAGAGGGTTCGTAGGTAATTTCCACTTTGAATGGCATGAGCTTTAACAATGCATAAGTCACAAGGCATGACATTGCAAAAAGGCAACAATAGACATTGGCAATATTGACTCTCAAGGCCTAATATTCATTACCATTTCCAAAGTTAGTTCCTTGTATGACCTTTGCATCTCCCCGTCATTTTCCTTCAACGATTATTCACGAATGTTGGACAATGTAAATTGTCAAACTTAGACAACAAGAGAAAGCATTCCTTAGCTTGGAACCTTTACCCCCGGATCTCTTCTAATCCACATTATTGAGTTTTAAATTTTTCCTTCTTTACAATGTCATTTTATGTGTGTTCCTATGTCTTTTGTAACTCATATATGCTTCAATGCATCAACTTTTGTCTTCTAAACATAATATTGTTATTATGTTGCATTGCTTTACATTTCAACTTTTCGACGTGTCTTTACACCTAGTGCAATTGCTAGCGAATATCACTTATGGAATATTGTGTTCATTAATATGTTTGTGTGCAAGCATGTATAGTAGAGTTATATAGTCATCCTTATTAAGAAGGGAATTGAGTTTAAAACCACACATAGTATCAAAGCACTTTCGGGCCTAAATCGCTCACAAGAGGTACTAGATCATAAAACCTCACACAAATTGAGAAAATAATACATAAGAGACTCATGACGTATTAGTAAGGTCGGGGACTAGCACCCTACAATCTTTAGTAAGAAGCACAGTCTTGAATACATGAATTGAGATTTGTACCTCTAGAATATTAAGCCTCAACACTCATGAGTACTCTATTTCCATGAATAACATCTTGTTTGTGCAATCGATATTGATTATTCATGTTGATAATCAAATTATATATTAATGGAGGTGTTGCAGTCCTACCAGGTTAGCATATTCACATTTCCTCATAATCTAGATCAATACCAAATGATACAAGGGAAAAGCAGTGCATTGAATTTCTCTTAGTTTGATCATATCTCAATTTCGAAGTTTTCAAGTGTCTACACTTAAATAAGGCACCCACTTCCACCTACATTATGATGAGGAATAATGGGATGAGTAGTTCTTCTAGGAAGTATATTAAAACAAGACAATATGCCAAAAAACGATTAATCCTTATCAAATATAGACGTTGAGAAAGTAAAATAAGCTCTGATTTGAATATAGAAATTGAGAAAATAAACGAGAAATCATAAAAAAAAAAAATTATAGAATTTTTCACATCAATAAGTAATTGTTTTCTTAAAAACATTAAAATAAAAATATGTAAAATTAGTCACATCAAAATCAAAACATCACATGAAAAGTGACAACAACCTTTGTTTTGTGTTTTAATAAACAAAAGTCAACAATAGCATGTGAAAGTTGCCACATGACACTTTTAGAAAATTCCATATTAAATATTGTTAATTTTATTTTATGAATTTTAAAAATAAAGTTACACTTATGTAACTTTAAAGTTATTTTATATATTTATGTCTGGTTGATAACTTCTTTCACCAATAAAAACAAATGTAATCACTGAAATTTAAAATTTCTAAAATTTATTTTTTATTTAAAAAAATTTCATTTTAATAAATTGTTTTTTGAAAACATTGAAAAACTTTGTAAAAATTTATAACATGCAACTGAAATAATACAAAGTTAAAGTACTTTGAATTGCAAATGAAAATTATACTCTACTTTAGAAGGGACTAATAATTTTTATAAAAGCTCCACTTACTTGGTATTAATTTAACATTGTTATTAATACCCTCTACTATAGGACAAGTGCCACTTACTTTGTTAGAAAATAGTTGTAGGCTATAAACCATGATCATTGTATGTAAGTGGGAAATGAAGACATTAAATCTCCTCCCCAAAATAAATAGAAAAAAAGAAACTTGAACTAGAGATGAGAAACAAAACAATTAGGGAGGGAATTTGAGATGTGCAAGTTAAACACTTGGTTGATTGCTCTTCTTTGTATGTATATATAATGAAGATGTGGCATTTGGGATTGATGAGAGAAGGCCATGTAAGATTTGCACTTATTAATTTTCAATGAGATAACTTTCTTGGTAAGCAATACCTTTGAATGAGATAACTTTCTTGGTAAGCAACACCTTGGACTTTTGGGTGGGTTATGAATGTTAATTGACTATCAAAATATCATATTTAATTGGTTGAAGATGACATGTCATGCATGGACACGAGAGTCTAAAAGTGAACAAGTTAACTCTGAATTTCAACATTACACCCACAATGCATGTTTAAGTAGACTTGCATGTTGTGTAATTGATGGTATAGGTGTTTTGTGCTTCTACATAACTTGTGTTGCTCAACGGTTATTTGGTCAATATATGTTTCTCATTATTTTTTATGTGATCAATATTGACAGTGCTAGAAACAAAATTTGCCAAACAAACCCAAAAATCCCTTGGAGAAAGGTGGAGCCATGGAATAACCAAAAATAACAACTAATTTGGCATGTTAAAGTAAATGGTTATTAATGACATGTTAAAGTAAATGGTTATTATATATAATTTCACCCAAGTTACGATGCTCTTGGAAGTTAATGTGTGAATAAGATTCCATAGCCTCAAATATTAAAGGGCTATGAAACCAATTCATAACTTTTGTCAAGGTCTCATACATAACTTGAATGGATATTGTTGGAAGCATAACCATTCTAGAGTTTCTTATAGTTATATCTTTGTATAGAACATTCACTTTGCAATGCTATTATAATCAATACAATGTGGGATGAAGATTCCTTTTGTTTATACTAAATTATATGTGCCCCAAAACAACACTCAAATGTATGGCATGACAAGCAGATGAGATGATTCACTGTGATCATGAATCTTAGGAAATCCATTGCATCAAGGAATAAGAATAAGATTTGGTTTTTTAGGTATCGTAAAAACTCAAGTATGCGCACTAGAGATATTGAATGGACTTTGATAGCTACCTTTAAGAGGGGTCATTGTGAATTTAGCCAATTATTTTTACCTCATCTTTCCCAAGTGCATATTACACTGGGATGTTGAGATAATATTTACTTGGTGAAATTTTAATGATTTCAAAATCCAATTGGAGGAATTCTTCACAAATCAAAAGTTATTGATGTACATAACTAAAAATAATTCCCCACTAGAAGATACATCGTAGCTAAAATGTTTGGAGATGCTTGACTGATAGAGACATTGTAGCTAAAATGCTAGGTGATTCCTCATTGGTAAAGGCAACTAGGCTAAAATGCTTGGTGACTTCTCCAGTCTAATTCCCCACCCAAAGGCACACTAGAGATAAATTCAAGGCACAACAATGCAAGGAAGCATGCATGGAATTAATATTATCACAATTGGAATATTATTATGCTAGGATAAAACTGGCCTCATGAATAATCTAAGGGGCTCTATTTAAATTCCATTAATACTTACTTGATCAAACGTCTTGATATAGACTTATACATTCTTTAGCCTAGAGACTGTATTAAAGTGCAAGAATATTTGTCTATATTCACCATAATTCGAGCCAATATCAAGTTCGTTGGAGGACAAGAACATAATTGAAAATATGCTAACTTCTGTAACAATAGGATAAAATTTCTAGCTCAATGGATAGAGGTCAAAATCATCTCGACAATTAACATCCTTGATAAGAGGATAACGCTCTCACCTCAATTGACAAAGGTCAAAATGGCCTTGGATAATAGTTTATGCGACAAATTGAAGATTGGTAACATCCTTGAAAAAGGGGATAAAACTGTCACCTCAGTGGACAGAGGTAAAAAAAGTTCTTCACTAACATATTGGCCAATAAATCGAAGGCTATTGACCTCCATGAAAGAGGATAAAATTGTCACCTCAATGGACAGAGGTAAAAATGGTCCTGACTAACATCATGGTCAACAAGTCAAAGGCTGCTAACATCCTATACAAGAGGATAAAACTATCACCTTGATGGACAAAGGTCAAAGTGGTCATGATTAACTTGACTGACAAATTGAAGGTTGTTCTTTAGTAAAACCATTTTGATATTGACAGTGTGTGGATTGTCTCCCCATATGGTATGCTATCTATGGGAATTCTCCTTACTTGCATTACTTATATGTCATCTTTGGTTATGTGAGATAAATGAAGTTCTCATTGAGGAGGGATTTTCATAATGTCACTTACTTAACCCCAAGTCAATCTTAAGGAGAGATGTTAGTGTAAATATTGACTTAAATTCTTATTATTATTGGCATATTAATAATAATATATTATATTATTATTATTATTATTATTACTAGCATTACTATCTACTTGGGGTGTCACTTACTAGTCAGAATGCCTTCTCCTATTGCACTATATAATTGGGTTTTCTCCCATTATATTGAATATCACTTATGAGATACTATGTTCATTGGTATTTTTTATTATGGGCACATATCAATGTAATCATCCTTGTTAAAATACAACTCAATTTTAAAACTTCACGTGTGTATTGTGGAGAAAAAACAAGTCTCAATGATGGATACATTTGCTAATGATTTTTTTGGGGGGTTGTTGGGTTGGAAGATTTTGGAGCATTGATCCGAATTGGATCCTCTCCAAAACTCTTGTAAATTTGTGATAAGCATGTAATTGTTTTTTATTTTCTTTTTTTGGCACAGTTGAGAAAATGGCCAAAATTTACTTGGAAGTGGAAACGAACCATTGTCATGGTTGGCCTTCCGAAGAAACCCATTAAAAATGAAGGTTGTAGTGAAGAAGGACATCAATGGGGAGATGCAAAGAGAACTTGGGAAGCTTGAAGAACAAATATGAGAGCTCAAAGAGTGAAACTTGCTTGAAGATCGAAGGACGAAGGAGTGAAAGTATCTCTGACCCATGACCATCTACAATTTTTTTAATGACTAACAATGCATGATATTTTGAGCATGCATAGCTCACCCTTTGTAACGAATTTCCCAAGAAAAATATATCTTTGTTGATTATGATGCATTTAATTGCTACTGTGAATCTAGTGAGTTTTATAGCTTGAAATTTTTGTTATGGTTGGTAGATGCAAACTTCACCAGCTCATTCCCACTCACCACAATACTAAAATCCTTTTATTGGTCCTTTTGTTGTTTGTGGGAATTGTTATTAATCACCTACAAATATTTATGGTTTATGTAAAACATACCCATGGCACCATTGCACAACCTGATTCCTCTTCCACAGTGAATCAATTTTACATTGTGTTTCCTCAATTAAGAGTTTGTTTTTGTGGTGAATGGTAATGGATGAGTGGAGAATGGTTTCCAAACTACAATATTGTAAGAAAGAACAACCTCTATTTTGACTAAGCTACAATCTTCCCATAGAGAAGTGTATTATAGTCTAATAGTAAAAAGAGGAGACAATATTTTTTATTATTATGTAACTGGTATTTATGTTGACAAAACAAATAAACCATAGGCCTACCATTTATAGATCAAGCATGGTGGCATTATTAGATATATGATGTAATATTTGCATGTAGATACATTATGCATCCTGACATGATCCCCAAGACAATTTTTGGGTGGTCACTTGACCCATTGTAATCTAATGCATCTTAGAGGAATAAAGTTGATATATGTTTCAAAATTCCTATATATTGTATTGTGAATTGTTTTGTTAATAAATTGAGTAAGAGGTGCAACTCTAAGTTCATTGGTTTTCTTTGTTAAGGGTTTTTAGGGTAAATATCTTGTATATTGTGTATGTGTGTTCAAAGAAAGGTTAGAAAGAGGGTCCAACAACTTTGTATAATTAATGGAATTAAGCTTTCACTTCTATTGGTTGTTGAAAAGAGTGCTCAGAAAATTAAACTCTTTGAAGACTCTATTGTGTTTATCAATTGGATGTTGGGTTCTTTTGCTTGTGAAACATTTGTTTTACATCCCATTTATGAGCGGGTCAATTCTAGTAGGGAATAGATCTCGTATATTTATTTCCATCACATCTTTAGAGAAAGAAATTTCTAGGTCAATTCATTATCTAAAGAAGCACTTCCTTTGGATCCTAGATGTTGGAAGATCTAGGAAGAACAAGTTGGGCACTATTCCCACTTTGTCAATATCCCTTTATTATAATTCTTTTTGTTGATGTCCTTACTAGACGACGATCTATATTTTTAGTTCCAAGTGATGGCTACAGTGAAATTTATACAAGACTGCATTAATAGACTAAGGTTTATTTTGATATAAACTTTTTGAATATATATATATATATATATATATATATATATATATATATATATATATATATATATATA
>CBVK0102234281.1:0-14404 GCA_900067695.1 Picea abies
TTTATATGTATAATAAATGGGTGAATCCCCATGACACATGGGAGAGTGTGAAGGCTATTTTATCAATAACATAATATGCATATATAATTTTTGGTGAATCTTTCACCAAATTATATAATCTTGTAAAATTTGGGTGAATATTTCATGAAATTAAAAAAATCTTGTGAAATTGTGGTGAATTTTCACATAATTATAAAACATTTTAAAATTCTTGGTGAATATTTTAAAATTCTATTAATTTAAATAAATTTGAATCAATGTTCAATATTGGGAGTATTCCAAGAAAATATGATGCTAAAATATTGTGTTGAAACACGTTGCACACATGAAGAACACTATGCAGAATTAATAAGAATGTTCAATGAATGCAGATATGGTGGTGCTGAAACACTATGTTGAAACATGCATGAAGAAGACTATGTTAATATAATCAAGTGAGACATCAATTCTAGAGCAAGTACAATTCATTATTCATTCAACATTGTGTTATGTTAAAATTTAATTCATAGCTAACTTGTAAAGTAGGATGATGTTTCCTTAGTCCTAATTTGGGTAATTACACAGTCATACCTGTAAACCATGACGATGTACATATATTTAGATATGTTAGTGCTTAAAAACTATGTTGAAACACCTGGTTGAAACATGCTACATGCACAAAGAAGACTATGCAGAATTAATAAGAATTAATGCAGATATGTTGGTGCTAAAACATTGTGTTGAAACATGCACGAAGAAGACTATGGGCCATGGCCCCACCGATTCCATCATATCCAACTGGCAGACTTTTGATTTACTCAACCATTTTCATATGTAGCCATCAGTAATAAGTATCTATTAATGAAAGGTATTGATAACTTGAACGTAATCACCACCTTAGATAATAGATTTTTCTTTCCGGTGGCCATCGGTCATTGGTCAGTGCCCACATGTACGGGTCCATTGTTCGTGGTTTACAACCTACATGTATGATTGGTCACTGTGACATGTGTTTGACATCATACTGTGAAATAATGATTGTTCCATGCCCTTCCACATCACCAACAGACGACCAATACCGCCAGTTCAAGTTGGGGGGTATCCCATCATCCCTGAATAAATTAACCAACCGTTGCCATAAACATTCAATCAACATGGTTGTCAGGTTGATTTTCCCATCATCCCTGAATAAATTAACCAATCATCACCATAAACATTCAATCAACATGGTTGTCAGGTTGATTTTTCCCACGAAATTTGAATCACCGCCACCTTTCCAAAAATACCAACAAATATCCTTCTATTGTTCCTGCGCACCCATGCATGTTGAAGCTCCTGGGTCTCTGTTGGGAATTTTGAACCTAAAACTCCTTTGCAATACTGTAACAACTAATTACATAGAAGAACGTTCAGCATGGGAGGATTTACAGTCCATCATGAACCAATAACCCTCGACGCCCTACATCAACACCCAGAAGTCTACAGAATATTTGAAGACGCAAGGTGGGTAGCATATTTCGAGCGATTGGATGGGTTTGATAGTGATATTTCCCTAGAATTCACCCGTAATTTAACAGGAACCCATTCACATGTTAGAGGTTTGGATATTAGTGTAATAGAGGCGGTTATATCATATGTTATAGGGCTTCCAACACTAGCAGAAAATGGTTTGGACGAAGGATAGCCATTCCTAATGCAAAGACCAATTTCTTGGAGGAAGGAGAGCAAGTGCATCCTAGAGGACGTGTCACAACAACAGATTCTTTACCTCAACCTTGGTACCATGTTATTGTTTTCTTGAAGAAATATATTACATGTGAAGGTAGGTACAAGGTTGTTTACACATATGATTTTGTATAGATTTCACACCTTTGTCATGGCTCATTAATAAATATGCCTTATTATCTGTTAGAATCTTTGCATAATATGGCACATTATGTAAGACAATCTTGTTTTCCCCAAGGTTATGTCACACACCACTGTCTGATAAAATTAATAGTGTTGATAGCCTTGGAAATACAAAACTAGACATGGCCTCACTTCATTTCCAAGGGAGCAATAGAAGTTGATGAAAATGATGGCAATGAATTATAAGAGGAGGAAGGAAGTAGTGACATGAGTATTTCAGATAGGGAAAGAGAGGAAAGATAAGGAATTGATGGAGAGTTGGGACAAGATAATGTTGTTGAAGAACTAGGACCTGGAAGTGGTGATGTAGAAATGAGGGATAGCCCTGGAGTTGTGATTGCAGAAGATGTACATATGGAAGATATTGGAGTGCAGATGGAGGAATATCTGTACTAAAACCCTGGAAAATCACCTACCATTATAGCAAAGGAAATGAGTAGTTGATAGAGGAGAATGAACCATCATAACAAGAAGGAGGGTATACAACAAAAGAATTGAGGGTGGAAGAACCCATGGCATAAATGAGGGAAGGATCAGATACAAAGATGCCTTTTGGAGATACAGTGAAGGAATTAAGTGTGTATTGAGAGAGGTCATCGTCACTTGAAAGGGAAAAAACTCCACCATAACAGATTTGGGAGGTTGAAACAGTGATTCCAGGCAAGAATGTAATTGAGTTGCATGAAGAATCATCTGCTTTGCATGATAATTCTTCCCATGTTTCCCCTAATTATGAAGTTCAAATTGTCTTAGAGAAACCTCCCCAAATAGTTCCAAATCTATTAAGGAGGAAGAGGCCATTGTCAACGTTCCCATCAACTTTCCCAAGTACAATGAGAAGAACCAGGGTTGATGTTGCAGCAGAAGAAGCTAAACTAAAAATGGAAGAAATTGAGATTCATGTGTTGCATCCTCTTTCACCTACTGTTACACAAGATCCAATGGGTGATGAATAGAAACAAGAAGTTTTCATTGTAACACAAGAACCAATTGACAACCTGAGCCCAAATCAAAGAGTCGTTGAAACACAAGAACTTGTTGTTGAAAGAAGCAAAAGTCGGATTCATGACCTATTATTTGAGAATGATCAAGTGAAAAGAGAAGTTTAGAGGCTTACCGGGGAATTGGAAATGCTAAAAGTAGAAAAGGGAGCCCAAAGGCCTATGCCTCATGATATGGATTTATTAGTGCAAAACACCCATATTTTAAGAGGACAAATTGTGCCATCAAAGGAGGTTGAAACACAATAAACATTTAAGGAATATGTATGTCCTGAGTGTCGGGATATTTATAGATTGGATGGGTATGAGGTGACCCTTCTTAAGCCCTCATATTTGGGACTAATTATAAGACAAGAAGAACTGGCTGAGACAACACAAAGAAAAAAATCCATTGCCACACAAGAGCTAGTGGCTAAGGAAGAAGAAAAACAAACTGCTGAAACACCTGAGAATTCCATTGTAACACAAGAACCATTGGTACCTGATTTAAATATGCAGTCTAATAAGGATATATAGGAAGTTGTCATTTTAACACAAGAACCACTGATGGCTAAGACTATTGAACCATCCCAACCTCAGAGTACCACTACTACACAAGAACCGATGGTACCTAATTTAAATCAACAATATTTTGAGGCCATGAAAGAAGGCATTGTAACACAAGAACCAGTGACTGAGGAAGAGGAATTACCACAACTAGATAAAGTCATTGTTACATAAGAACCAGTGACACAAGCTAAAATTCCTCTGGAAATTACTGATGAGGATGAACATGAAGTTGACCATCAGGACACAGAAGATAATACTATCTTTTTGCTGGAATAGATTGATAAATGGAAGCAACAGGTGTCCTCGGGTGAGCCACTTTCATTGGTAGAGGAGTTGCCTTGCCTTGACAACCTGATGAAGCTAGATCCTCTACTGGCGAGTGCCCTTGACCTATGTGTCCGCTATATGATCAATGGATGCTTAGTCCATGCAGTCAGGGTTGATCTCTATGGGTGTCAGTTGTTCTGCGATCTCTAAGGTGTCGAATAATGGTGGAAAATATGGTTGAAGGAGGTCCACATTGAACACTGGGTGTAGGCCAAAGAAGGGTGGAGTGTTGAGCTCAAAAGCATTGCTACCCACAACCTTGGTGATAGTGTAAGGCCCATAGTGAAGTGGGCGTAGCTTCTGATGGGGCCTTGTGAGATGCTCCTTCTGAAAATGTAAATAGAATTTGTCGCCAACCTGAAACTGGTGTGGTACCCTGTGTTGATAATGACACTACTTTTACTTAGCATTGGATTTCTGCAAAATTTCCTGGACGTTTTGGTGGATGTGCTAAATCAACTCAATGAATCTGGTGGATTTTTCGGTTGCAGACTAATCATGGGAAGATTTTTTTTATGTGGTGGCAAGAGGAAGTGAAACATCAATGAGTCCCAAAAGTTGGAATCCCAACCCCACCTAAAATTGGATATGGCCGGTGGAGCTATGGAGAGCCCTGTTGTAACTGTGATGAACATGGGGGAGAATATCGTCCCATGTACATGGATTCTTAGATTTTTACATGTACAGGATGTGCACAATCATCCAATTGATGACATCTGTTTGGCCATATGTTTGAGGGTGGAAAGCAGTGGATTTTGTGTGTTTAGTGTCCAACAGTGACCAAAGACTCGACCAAAATGTGTTGAGGAACCTGTTGTCCTGATCGAAGATGATTGTGTTGAGGAACCTGTTGTCCTGATCGAAGATGATGGTATGTGGTATCCTAAAGTGGACCCACACTTGTTCAAAGAATATCTTGGAAGTATCTGCCGATGTGATATTTTTCTTGCACGCTGTGAGGATGGCCATCCTCGAAAACTGATCAATGACCACAAAAACGTAGTCATTTCCTTTCCTAGTGGACGAAGGGCCATACATGTAATCCATTGAGATACATTCCGAAGGCTTATCGGAAGTAGGAAGAGGGGTGTATAAGCCTTGCTTCTTGATATTTGTCTTGTAAATGGAAAATGCAATGTAAGATTTGATATACTTGCTGATGTCCGGTCGAAGTTTTTGCAAATAAAAATGTTTATGAAGAATGACCACAGTTTTCTCGATGCCAAAATTCCCTGCCATATGAATGTAGTGGGATTCCCAAATCATCTTTGCACACTTTCTTGTAGGAACATAGTGATGGCCTAGGTGGTGTAATAGTCTGTCTTGAATGTGAAAATCGATGATAGTCGCGCCTGTACCCAAGAGCTAATAGGTGGTGGCGAAGTTTGTATCATGTTGATAAAGTTGGGGCCACTCAAATGCTTCATGTCCACAAGAATGGATCATAGTTGATCCAGGTGGATATCGGTGGCCACCCACCTTTTCCAAATGATCCTATACAAGTTTTCCAATGAAGTGGCAATGTACATCAACATGTTTGGTATGCTCATGGAAGACTGGATTCTTGGCAAGTTTGATCACCCCTTGATTGTCACATAACTAGGGTATTGGCTCTGTTTGTTGCATTTACATATCTAAAGGCATCATCTTGAGACAAAATTCCTCACAAGCCCCCTTAACTACTCCTTGATATTCTACTTTTGTCGATGAAATGACTACCTCGTGTTGCTTCTTGTTGTTCCATGTAACGATTCCCATGCCAAGGGTGAAAACATATCCAGAAGTGTATTTTCTATCATAGAAAGAACCTCCCTAGTATGAATCTATATACCCACACAACCAAGGGTCTTTGCTTCTGCTATACAAAATTCCAAATTCAAGTGTCCCTTTCACATATCTCAACAATTGCTTTGTTGTAGTCCATTACTCTACCTTGGGTGTTGTCATGAATATGAAAATGAAGCTCAAAACAAAACTCAAATCAGGTCTAGTGGTTGTAAGATATATCAAGATACCCATTATTTTCCTGTTTACTGACTCATTAACTGCCTTAGAGTCAGTCTTGGCTAAAATTTCCATCCCTTTCTCCATAGGTGTAAATCATATTTTTCAATATTTCATTATGAACATGTCAAACAAACTCTTAGCATGTTTTTTTTGTGAGACAAAAATGTTGTTATTTGTTTTCCAAACTTCTACACCTAGACAATAGTGTAGAGGGCCTCAATCAATCATGTCAAAACAAATTCTCATATTGGATTTGATCTGTTTTATAACACTTTCCTCACTACCTTTAATAATGGTATCATATACATCTACGACCAGAAGGAGGATACCATTACCAACGCTTTTGACATATATATTGGAATATTAAGGACTCCACTGGAACCCTTGTTCATCCAAGTATCTATAAATATTAATGTACCATGCCCTGAGTGCTTGCTTCAGACCCTATAGATCCTTCTATAGTATACATACCATATGCTCCTCCTCCTAAAACCTGGAAACCTTGTGGTCGATACATGTATACCTCTTCTTGAAAATCGTCATATAGGAAGGCACTCTTCGTGTCAATTTGATGGACATTCTATCCAAATTTTGTTGCCATGGATAGAACAAGTCAGATGGTGCTCATATTTATTGTAGGAGCAAAGGTCTCCTCGTAGTCAATGCCTTCTCATGGAGAGAACCCTTTTTCAACCAATCGTGCTTTGTACTCGTTAAGTGTATCATTTTCCTTGCACTTTACCTTTTACACCCATTTGCAACCAATGGGTTTCTTCCCTAGTGGAAGAGTTGTGAGGTCCCAAGTTTGCAACCAATGGGTTTCTTCCCTAGTGGAAGAGTTGTGAGGTCCCAAGTATGAATTTTCATAAAACTCTCATGTTCAACTGACATGGCCATTTCCCATTTAGGTCTCCCTTTCGCCTCCTCAAAAAACGGTGGTTCATAGATTTCCTGAACATTTTCCATTATAGAAAAGTTGATCTTGTGTGGTCTCTATTTTCTCTTTCCTCTCGATGATCGTCCCTCAATCATTTCACTTATCCAAGCATCTCCAATGGTGTTTTTCCACCACTTGAGTCTCTTCTTGGGATTCTCATCATCATCATCTATATATGTGTCATTTTGATGTTTATTATGGATATTTTCATAAAAAATTACCGACCTAGAAAACTCCTCATCCTTAGAATCTTCCCTCCCTTCAGGTGGAGGTTCCTGAAGCTTGACACCTGAATCTCCCTCCCTTCAGGTGGAGGTTCCTGAAGCTTGACACCTGAATCTGTATCCGCCACTATCTACTCAGTAATTTTGAATCTAGGAGAAGTGTGTAAAGGTGTGACTTCCTCATCAACAACAACATATCTACTCAATTGCACCTTCTTGGTGTCAATATCAACTAACCCATAGGATTTATGATCGTCGATGTACCCTATGATCATCATATTTTTTTCTCTTTGGATATAACTTGGTTCACTTTTCATTTGGAACCCAAGTGTAGGCAGTAGAACCAAAGACCTTAAGATGACGAACTTTTGGATTTCTTCCAGACCATGCTTCCTATGGAGTCTTATGCTTCAGCACCATCGTTGATCTATTCAACAAGTATACTAGTGTGAACATTGCCTCATCCCAAAACTTGTTTGGAACACACTTGTTCTACAACATACACATGTCCATCTCTATGATAGTGTGGTTCCTCCTTTCAACTACTCCATTATATTGTGGAATGTAAGGTGTAGTGAATTGTCTTTTGATCCCACGTTTAGCACAAAAGTTATTGAATTCTTTGGAATATAATTCACCACCATTATCAAACCTAATATAGGTAATGTGAAACTTGGCTTTTTTATACTAAGGCTTTGAAATTTTGAAATTCATTAAACATGTCGGATTTTAGTTTCAAAAAATACACCCACATTTTCCTACTATAGTCATCAACAAATAGGAGGAAATACATGGCACCAGTGATTCATGCTATGTTCATTGGTCCAAATTTCTGCATGAACCAATTGAAGGACTCTCTATGCTCTCCATGTTTTTCCTTCATCAAATGGTGTTTTGTGTTGCTTCCCTACCTCGAAAGCTCCACAAACGCCTTGGATCTGTTGTTGAATGTTTGGAAGTCCATCTACCAAATTTTCTCATGCCAACTGAGAGAGATAGGTCAAGTTGAGGTGCCCATACCTTTGATTCCATAGTGTAACGATATATGATGCACCCTTGGCTACTAGTGTATGCTCTCTAACCTATCCAATATCTACAAGTCTGAACAATCCATGGTCCTCGATAAAAGAAACAATCCTCTTGGTCTCCTTGTCAACTATGTAGCACTTGTGATTGATAAAGTTGACATATAGTTGGGGGATGTGCCACATGATCTGACTAATTGAAAGCATATTCATCTCCATACCTAACACATAGTATACATTGTGGAAGATTAGCATTTTTCCTCCAAAGGAAATCTACACATTTCCTTTTCCAATGATTGTATACTCCTCACCACCACAGAAGATCATTGAATCCTTGGAAGAACAAGGCATGTAATATTTCAACCAATCCTTATTATTGGTGAAATGACATGATTCACCTGAATCAATGAATTGAGCAGATGACTTGGGTTTATCTACTTGTGTTGTGGCCATAAATGCATAGAAGTCTAACTCCTTCTCCTCTATATGCTCTGTGACATGAGCTTACTATTGAGACCCTCCCTAGTTGGTTTTATAGTCATCCAAACTATTTCTATAATGCTTCTTCATATGGCCCTCCTTGCCACAATAATGAAATTCGATGGTCTTTTGATCCTTGGTGACATCCTCACCCCTACTTTTTCCCGACCCATTTACCTTTGTCCTTTAACTTGGAAACAAAGGTCTTCTCAGAACCCTGTGTCTCAAGGCTACTACCGAAATTTTTCTTCCATCTATCTTACTGTAAGAGATTATTTCAAAGCTCATTGAACTTCAGGTCAACATTAGTGGAAGTGATGCTTAGAGTCTCAATAAATTTCTCGTAAGAAAGTGATAAATTTTTCAGTGTGATTACCGCCATCCATTCCTCCTTTGTATTTCGATCAATGGCCATCAATTGTTATTGGATATATTTGATCTAGAAATAATTATCTTGGAGGGATGCATTCTCATCTATCATCATCGAAAACAACATGTTCTTCAGGAACAAGGCCCTTCCTTTATTTGATGTCTTCTGCAAAATTTTCAAATGTGTCCAGATCATTGATGAAGTCTTACATGTATGCGCCTTTGTAAGCATCTAATATGTCATGAACAACTTAATTAGCATCACACATTCTTTGTATTTATCATCAAACTTATCATGGTCTTTACCTACAACTTCAGCCTGGTGTTGTGACTAATATAACACCCCCCCACCCCCATTATTGAAATTTTATGAATAAAAATAATGAGTCCCTTACAATTTTTTTATTCTCTTTCAATTTGCTTTCTTTTATTTTCATTGTTGGTGTATTTTAAACCAACTCTTGATTTATCTTATACACCCTTCATAAATTTATTTCAATCAAAATTAAATAAACGATGAGTTTTAAAAATTTATCGGTTAAATAATTGTTCGATGGCCTGGTGGTCAGGTCGGGTCTCTTGTTTACTTTAAAAAAAAATTAAAAATGTATTCCAATCTCCTAGTGAACCGGTGGTCTCGGTGGATCGTTTGACCGATGGTCTGGTTAATTGTTGATCAGACCAAGGTTTTCATGAATTGCACTATGTTTCAAATAATTTCCCGGTAGTTCGAGGCTTCGATGGTATAATTAATTACAAGGTTATATATAATAACCCAATCACTTAAAATAACCACACCGACCTGAGCCCTATCCCTGGGTTTATAAGTTTAGTTGTAAAGAAACTCTCAGTGATCTTGTGCCTAGTTACGAATGTTCCCTCTCCATTTCAAAATTCTAAATTGTCTTTTCTCCATTAATGGCTTTGATGATCACTAGTTAATGCGCATTAAAGTGAATTTATCATCCGATGGGATGTGAATTAATCCCAAAAAACTATATTGGTTATATGCATAGCGTTCACTATGTATGTCATTTCGCGCATTACTCTGAGCTTGTTAGTAGAAAAATTACGTGAATTCCAGGAAGTAAAAGACACAATTTTCTTCATAAAAAAAATTATGGTTAGTACCAGTTTTCATATCATTTTTGAGATTATTGAATTAAATTTTTATATATCGGATTTTCACTTTGTATTTATTTCAAATTATAGGAACTCTCTACAAAAGGATGACCAGGAAGGGGAAAGCAAAGCAACAGAAGGACAAGGAAGAAGAAATTGAAAAGAACCCAAATTCAACTTTCTACTCAGAAACGTCGCATAAAATTGGAGTCAAGAATAGCATGGAATGGAGTGAAATCTACAAATTCATCAAATATGGATATTTCACAGATGAATATGAGTCCGACATCAAAGACCTTGAAGATATCAAAAAATTCGTTCTGCATAAAATAGCTACCAGACATGTTATCCTTCCTTATTATGACATGGTACAATGTATTATCTCACATATTGATATCTCTACTTGTACAATTGTAACTTTTGCTCATAAATTTATTGGGTTTTTTAGGCCAGAGGATATCTCCAATATGTACAAGTTAGGGTCAGCCAAAGTCAATTTGGATGATAAGCTTATTGATAGTTTCATTGAAAAGGAAGTTACAAAAGAAGAAATTCAAATGGGTGATTTAATCAGGGAGTGGTGACATGATCCTTATGCTTTTAAAATCATTTTAGACAAGATATACCTTATTAAAAGATCGAAAAAACCTCCCATGTTAGTAGCCATTATGCTTTGTCTCTTATATGGTGAAAATGTTTCTTTGAAGTTTAAACTAGGTTGCGTTCCCCTCATTTACCAAGTTTTAAAAGGAGAAGTTTTTAATTGGGATCATATTCTTTCTGCTAATATCCGAAAATAAGTGAAGAAATCACAAGAGGCAACACCGAGATATTTCCCTGGGTTTTTTATGCCTAGATATTTGATATATGCAGTCTATGCAGTTACTCCTTTTTCTTTTTTGTCTTGGAACTTGTCTCCTTCTCAAGATCCAGTCCATATACAGTGTTCTATGTTGTGGGTAGTAAACTGTAAAAACCATTTTTATGAAGTCTGTAATCATTTTATGATTCTTTTGTACAAGGATTTAAAAAATCAACCAGGTCCTAGGCTTACTTGGGAAGCCATGAATACTATCAAGGAAATTGGAGATTGGTTCATTGATGACGAATTTTCTTACATCAGAATCTATGGTTGTGAAGGAGCACCTCACATTTTGCCAAGATATGTTCCAGACAGAATGGTGATTAGGGAGATAACATATTATATTGTAGTCATTGGTATTCCCACCTCCTTATAAAAAAGTCAGAAGAATCAATGGCCATCTTTTTCTATTTCTTTGGGAATTTATTTCTTACTGAATTCCAAACATGCCTTAAAGGAAGTTGAACAACTTGAAGAAATTTGGTTATCTAGAGGAAATTTTAAAAAACATGACCCAACAAGTCTAGCCAAGAAATAATGTAGCATGGTTAAAAATGTTAAAGTTTATAATCATGAGGATGATCCATTTGATATTATTTTTCAGAGAGCTCAGAATTATCAAGAGGTGGCCCAAAGAATTTAGGATTTGAAAAATAGTCCCAAGATACAGGAATTATTGGATTGGCAGTTTATAGGAAGAAGGATTTTCTTATAGGAAAAAGTGAAAAGAAAGGAATTATGCAAGGAAGTGTGGATGAAGAAGAGGATGCACAATCAGAGTCTGATAAAAAACAAAATCAAAACAATTCATCTAGTGACGTGCAAATTGATAAGAAGAACTAGGAGGGTGATGTAACAAGGAGAGATGACCAAAATAAAGACAATGAAGATACACAACAAAACACTCGGGATAAAGCAACACTAAAGACTCCTAAGAAATCTATTGAGGGGAGAAAAAAAGCCAGTACCATCCAAAGTACTAAACACACCCATTCAATAGTCATCACAACTATCATTTCCATTGACACCACCCCTATTACTTCTATCCCTAGTAGATTAATATCTACAACTTTTGATCTTGACAACTTTCAACCTATTCAAGAAACTATCTTGCCTCTAAACACTTATATTTTCAGTGATACAACAAAAACTATTGTCAAAAGAAGAAACAAGAAGAGAAAAATAGGGAAACTTGAAGAGACTTCACAGGAATTAGTTGAACTATGGAATGTTTCTCATTTAAATGAGGAATATTTTGAAGAAGAAGTTGTTGATGCCTTAAGGAGATTTTGTTGATGCCAACAAATGGTCTGTCATCAAACTTAATACCCAATTGAGAAAGGAAAAGAAACAAATAGCAGATTTGTAGGAAGAATTACATGCTAGAGAATCCATGTTGTCTAGAGAATACCAATCCTAGATGAATCAGTTGATCGAAGAGAATAAGGTATCTATTGATACCATTGACAAACTTAAAGTTGGAGAAAATGACATCAGAACATAACATTCTAAGCACTTAATTGTTCTCAAAGAAGAAAAGAAAGAAATGATTAAAATCCATGAGGAGCAAATCAATGTTATTGTAACCAAAATTAATGAGTTAAAGGTGAGATAGGAAAGCATACAAATCATCAAAACAAAATCCATTGAAATAAGTGATAGACTAGTTGCTCTTCAAGGATAATTTTATGTTAATCTAAATGAAATCAAGGGACAACATGACCAGTTGATGAAACTCACTAAAGTATCTAAAATACAATATGAGAAATAGAAAGTTTCTCAAGAGTATTTTGAGAAAATAAAAGTATGGGAAGCAAAAGATAATAATATGCCTAAAGATTGTTCCAAAATGATTGATGAGGAAACAATCCAAGTGCAAGCCTCACTAGACTCATGATGCACCAATTGTGTTTTTTCATAGGATTTGATCAAGGAAACCAGTAAGAATTGTTCAGAGCTATGTGATTTAGCTCTAGATGTTATTGAAGATCATGAGATGTTGCCCCATGTTCAACTTCTTGGTCAGACAGTGCCTTTATCAAATTGTCTTGCAGATGTTAACCAACAAAGAAGTTCATGTACATATGGAATCACACAACTTAATTTATGGAATGTGGAAGCAGTCAAAGATTTCATCTCTAGACCAACAGAGTGCTTAAAATCTATCAATGCCTTCCTCTCAAAATTCAAGTCAGCGCATAAAGAGATTGCCAAGAAACTTAACCAATGCAAGTTGAATGAGGATATTCCTCATCCACCTAAAATTTCACCAATGCTTGAAAAGTTCACTCTATGGAAATCCTTCATCAAATAATGATAAAGTAAAGTCAATATAGAATCTACAGCCCATGAAGGAGAGATCTCTCCTTGATATTAATGATTGAATTAAGTTGACACTTGGAAAATTCAGTTGAAGGAAAATAGGAGCATGTCCTAAATTTCAGGATCTCAATGTTATTAAATGTAATTTGGTATAGGGAGAAAGGGTTGGAAACTGGAGACTTGGACTTGTTATTTTTATCAATTTGAATTAAATTTTGAAGACCTAGTCTTTTGGAAAAAATGTTTTTGAGTAATGTGAATTTTGTAATGATTGCATTTTTGTTAAATTTTTGCAAATTCGTAATGTGAATTTTGTAATGATTGCATTTTTGTTAAATTTTTGCAAATTCCTATACTATAGTTTTATATTAATTCTTTCCATAAATCTGCTTACTTTCCAGTCGATTGTATATTAGATAATATATGCATAATTTTCATTGATAATATTCTTATGATTGATGATAATTGATGTATTTAAGCTTACAGTTGATAAGTTTTATGATTTTCTTCTAAACAACTTATCACTCATTATTCTTCTCTCCTATTTGATATTTATGTTCAGATCTTAAATTGATATTCAGCAGAAAAGACATTCATGTATGATTAAGAAACTATTCCTTTATACTATGGATAAATAAATGTTATTTTCGAACTAACCTATGAGACTGTTGTTTCTTATTTCTTAGTTTTCCAGATATATGAACTTTCCTTTAACTATAAGTGTGGTGTAGATATAGTTGTTGTGATCTATTTTTAGTTACAATGGTTATTGTGCTTAAGAATTCCTTAGAATTATGAATTTCTTATGTTCTTGGGAATTAATCACTCTTATATGCATCTTATAGTTTGTAAAGCATTTCTCTCAATTGAAATACAATATATAGATTAAATAAGTTTTCATTTCTGCAATTTAGATTAAGATAAATCAGATTACAAATCTAAAAGTTTTCATTTCTGCAATTTAGATTAAGATAAATCAGATTACAAATCTAAAATGATTAACTCTCCTATCTAGGAGCAACTTTCTTGAGTGGAAAATCAAGCTCATGAATCAGTTGGAGGCTACCATCCCAAACAAAAACAAGTCTAATTGGGAATTGTGATCAGGTAGTTATCCCCTATTGCAGAAGAGAATTTTTCTGCTTGTCAAAAACCAAGTTTACCAAGGACAATATTCACCAAGAAACTGTACTAAAAAATGGTCAGCATTGTTTGCTTCCACATGTTGTAAATTTTTCTTGTGAACCTTTGAATCCCTTCTAGCACAATGTTCGGCAAATATTACATAGGTG
>CBVK0102234288.1:0-17446 GCA_900067695.1 Picea abies
GTCTTATTTTCTTAAGTTTATTTGAATCCACTACACCAGGAGCAACATAACTCAAAGTATCTCCTGAATAAATTAAAAAAAAAACATGATTATTGTTAACTTTACCTTCAACTTCCACTACAGTGGACTAGTGGTCATCTTGTCGGCCATCCACAACTGTATTAATCCCTTGTACACCTCTTCCCACTTCTCCCACTGTAGAGGAATCTTGCAAGTTGTGAATTGTGGTCCTTGCTGCAAAAGTTAGACGTGCGAAGTTCCTCCTTAGATGTGGTTCTCCACATTCCCAACATTTCAATGGTTCTCTGGGGTTGTCCCCAAACTTATTGGTTCCTAGATTAACTTGTTTACCTCCTCCTTGGGTGTTTTGGTTATTGGAGTGAAATTCTTTCCTTGAAAATATCTTTGATGCACTCTGGAAAGGGGCTAGTTCATATTCCTTCTTCCATCATTTCATTATGTCTTGATTCTTGTCTTTCCAAGCCTTGGGAAGTTTAGAACGTTGTTTGTACTGGTCGTAACACATTCGGGCCTTCCTGAAAACTTCAGTTAAGGTCTTGGGGTTTTCGAGTTCAATCATGTCCTTATAGGACTGTGGTAAGCAACTTAGGAACCACTGGATTTTTACTTTGTCTTCCCGGATATAAGGCATGAACCTTAATAATTCCAGGAATTTTTTTATCAGGTCATCCATAGTCATTTGACCTAGTCATAAGTCATAAAACTATTTGGTTTTTCTTTCATAGTAACTTTCAGATAAGCACTATTTCTTAAAGTATTTCTTGAAATCCGACCACTCCATCTATTTTTCCTTTAGGACCTTGGCTAACACCAGGTCCTTCCACCATATACTTCCTTTTCCTTTTAGGTTGTAGATGGCCATTCTGACCTTCATGTTGCTGGAATAATTGTACATTTGGAAATATTTTTTTATGTCGAGTAACCATTCTTCATCCTCCTCCCCTGTTCTAGATTCCCCGTCAAAGGTGGATGGTTTTATCTTCTTAAACTGTCCCTCCAGGTGGTCCACTTATTTCCTCTTTCTTCCTGTGGTTGTCTTATCTTATGTTGCTGGTGTGCCTTCAAAAGAGTTGTCCTATTTTTCTTCTTGAGGGCCAGCATTTTTGGAGGCTCTCTTGCTCACCTTTTCTTCCTTGTTGTTATCTTTTAGTATCTTCTTTGTTACTATGCTATGCAGTAGTCCTTCATTTATTTCCTGCTATTCTTGTGGTGCCTTTTTCAGTTTCTCATTGTTTGCTTTGAAAATATGCAGTTCCACAATAAGGTTTCTCATAGTTTCCAGAACCTGGGTGGCAGAGCTTCCATCATTGTTTTGTCTAGTCTCTCTAGTAGGTCATTTCTCGAGATTCTCTTCAAGTCCGATCTCCTCTTCATTCTGTGCTGCCATGATCACAATAGAAATAAAGTTTTTCTATTTGTAATAGTAAATGTTTTCTTATTTTTTCATTAAACAAAAACCATGTGCTAAGCAAACATTTTTGGCCTTGTTTAAGGTCCAAGTGTTGTAACCTTGGCTCTGATACCATATGTAATGTTCCCCAAATTTACCAAAATAAAAAAAAAAATCTTAGGGACATTAAAACTCATTTTTCTTTGAACAACTTATCTCGAAAGACTTACAGATATTATAAGTAGGTAAATGTCATCACTAATTATCTTTTGTAGGGTTTATGTTTTTGAGTTATCAATACAACTAACTGCCATTATAACAGATTCTATCCCTGAGTTATTTCACACTCCACAGTAATTGTATACATAAAGTTCAAGGGTAACTTTATTATACCCTAACCTCTCGGATTATTAACATATTTAATATCATTAATAAAGGTTAGTAAAACCCCACTAGCCTTACACTATCTTCATGCTCTAACATGGACATTTATATACATTAAATCCCACTAGTATTAAAATCCTTTCCCTATATGTATTAATGTTTATGATATCTATAGGACCCTTAGTATTATACCCATTTTTGTGCATAAACATCCACGTTAGAGTACAAAGAAAACCCCACTATAATTACAATCATCCTAATGCATAGACATTGCTCATATCATATAGGGTCTATAGAATTTTGATTTTAAAGCATGTACCTTTAATGATAAAGTTATAGGACTTAACATAATGGCGATTTTAAGTTATTTTAACTGGCCGAACAATAGGTCTTGTGAACATTGATTGTGATTAAAATATCGATCATTATTAATATAGTTTTCCTTCCGAAATTGTTTAATGATAACAAATTGTTACTCATATGATTACCAGTTGGCATCGTTATGAATGCCCCAACAAAAATGTTACCCATCTGAGTTGATAACATGATAGACCCAGAAGGTAAAACCTTCAACTCAACGATATATGGTGTGAATAGAGTGTATGGTCGTAACCCTACTTAAGTTCCCTCATACTCTGTAATAAATTAGTATGAAGTCGAATGAGGGATGTCAGACATGGATTTAAATTTTATGTTAAACCCATTAATCATTGTGTGCAACATTACCTCATAGGAGATATCTATCGACCACTATGTCTAATACAGGTCGAACACCTCCATCGTGTCACATGACATGGTACTATTTTGTATCCCCCACTAAAACTACTCTGGAAATACTGAGGTAGGGCATTGTAACATTTCCCTTTAGAGATGTTGAGTTTTTTTCTCTACACAATGTTCATTCCTTAATTCTTGGTTAACACAGTGGTTGTCCTATTTTGAATACTAGTGGGAGAGGCTCCAGACATCTAGTGCTCCTACTGCACTTGAACAAGTAAAATTGTGCATGCATACATCACATTACTACTATAATTGGTTGTTGTTTTTCTATGTAGCTTATCATATTGGTCCGTCCCTCTCGTTTCAGTTCTTGAACTAGGGTTTTAGAGGGTTTCTTTAAGGGTTCACATATCCTTGGTTATCTCACTGTACTAAAGCTCTTCTCCTGTAATTAAATGTGCTATTAAGTTATCCTTGGTCTTCAATGGTTTCATGTTTACAATTTAAGGAAAAAAACTTAGACCTTTTGTCTCGTTCTATGATATCGTTGTATTAAAGCACACAGTTTACTTAGTTGAAAACCTATGCTTGCAAAGGTATGAGGGTTTTGTTGTCCGAGCCATGACCTCGAGCTTCGTCTCTCTAGTTACACTTGCATTTTTGTTTAAAGTGTCCTCGACATACCTCTCGCCTAAGAATCCCTTGGTTAAAAGATTTCTTTGGTTCCTACAGTCACTCTTAAGTCTGCCTATGGTATTTAATGAAGGGGTAAGTCTATATTTAAATCCATGACTTACTATGTGATGAGTCTCTTGGATTTCTTAAGGGATAACTGGAATGAGTCCCCGGACCGTTGGCTTTTTAAGAAAGTTATGCATCCAACGCTTATGTGTATTATTTCTCCCTCTAATTTAAATGTTGTAACCCATTTCATATGAATGCAGTAAAGTTTTCTTGTTACTGTGCAGAGTTTAATGACGTATTCATTACTCTAAATATATACATATTACTCATACTTGTATAGAAATTTTTATAGTCAAAGGGCTCCCATTCTGTATAAAATTTCCAACATTGAAATTTATTTAAATATTTTAGTCCAAGCACTCGGTTCTAGAAGTGTGTGCTTGGATTTGTCTATTTTCATTCCTTCAACTTAAAGGGAAAAATAGAATTGAGGTATCTAGTTGGGCGGTATTCACCTCTGTGGGTCATGTTCCACACTATATGAAATATATCATTCTGATTAGTAAATTCTTAACACTCTTCTATTTTCTTATTTACCTTCTGGAGCATGATTAGTAAATTCTTAACACTCTTCTATTTTCTTATTTACCTTCTGGAGCATTCGATTAAAAATTTCTCGGTTACAAAACTAATGATGGGGCCCCTGTTTCCTTGTGCGGTTACCCATAAAACTTCTCTAGATCTACTCCTCCACTTCGGGCTATGGATATATTCCCTCAGCAAAAACAATGGGAGAATCCCCCACGCCGACCTCAAGCTAAGTATCAAACGTGTATTGATTCTTGATTATTTAATTTTATCGATTGTTCTTGTATATGACTTAGTCTTTCATATTTAAATTTTGTTTCTATTAATCCTTTGATTCCTCATAATTCTATTTACTAATTCTTGTGATCCATTGCAGGATTCAAATATTTCGCAGTAAATAGATCCGGCTATCGCTACACTCGAAAAAACTATTTGAGTTCCGATTTCCAGAGTTTAAATCTTAGTTTCTAGGTTTTGTTCACTATGGTATAGAGTTCCACAATAAGGTTATGTTGTTATGATAATTTTTTACCAGGCTTCCAAGGATAGTTGGTTTACCTGTAAATGCAATTCTTAATAGAAAGAATAGAAAGGGGAAAACCCTTTATCGAATATGACTTTCACTATTTAATAGTTACGGTCACATATATTATATAGAGTTTAATGACTTGTTTAAGCATTATGTCGAGTCTATAATAGGTAGCATGTTTTTTATGTATTTATGTTGCTTGTACATTTTCTTCTGAGATTATTAAAAGGAGAAGTACTCTAACCTTCTTCTATATTTAATACAGTCGGATTTCATGTAAGCATATCTGTAATAGTCAATAATTATATTCTGTGTATTAGATATTCATATAGCACGAAACATTTGTATGGTAGAAACATATCTATAATTATGTATTTTGATTTTGATATTTAGTCAAAGTTTCATTTGGTAAATGTAGAATTTAAATATTCTTGAAGCGAATATCTATACATGCAGATATAATTACATATATGTTATAGATTCTACCAGACGGTCCATGAACCTCCCATCCTTAGAGCACACTGCTCATCACTCTCAATAGTGAGTCACCCCTGAGATGGGACTAAACTCCACCCAGTTAAGGGGATTCCTAACCAGTCTAAAGGCTCGCAGACAATAGGAAAGACTCTATCTCAAGTGCTCACGCAACTGAAAGCCTATATTTCCTCATTCCCCGCATGCCTATCCCACCCCAGGAAGTGTGCCCCTTCTCTGTTCACCAGTCCCTCGATTGCCCCACTTCCCTTCCAGGGCTTCAACAATAGGCTGGATAGGAATTCTCAAAGCCGTGCAGTTATAGTTTAGCACCTTAGGAAATCAATTCCCCAACAATTCTCTCATCCATAGAGAAATTTCTCACAGGCCTAACAACCTGCCTCTTCCATATCCCACGAGCCTGACAACCCGCTTCTTCAGTCCAGCTCTCAAGCTAACATCTACACAAACAGATAGGACTCCTGATACAAGTTCAGGTATAGTGATAGGAATGCATGAAGTATAACTAACTGCGTGAGTGAAGTGGTCATGGAATCATGGCTCGATGATGAATGGAATGATGGAAAAATGATAGGGAATTAACTAAGTCCCAACATTATGTATGCATGTCCCCAACTTGACACTTTTCATGTTGGGAGCTAGTTTGGCCCACTTGGCACCAACTTTAGAACTTAGGATAAAATAATTACCCATATTTATACTTTATGAAATATTAATATAATATTCCTTTTTTGCCTTAAGCTCCCTAGCTTATTGTTTTTCCTTAACTTTTAGTCCCCTCCCTTTCCCTAACCAATGGATTTTAGTCCTGCATCTCTTTTATCATGGCCAGTCTGTGTGCAGCGATGTATTTTATATTAATCATGAGACATATACAAAAATAGGCACACTTGCCTTTAACATCTAGGCTCCCTAGCCTAATCAAAACATAAGCATCCTAGCTTATAATAACTTGGCTCACCATCCTGTAAAACACAACATATACACAAAGATTCTCTGGCCTCACTATTGCATGCACTTAAGTTGTTGTGTGCGATATCCTGAAATGTGCACACTTCATCATTTTACTGCGCATATGCGCCCACTATGCCATGAAAGGTGCATACAAATGATATCAAAACAACTCACGAACTTAATTACACTTGCATTTATATTTACAATTGGGTTCGGTCTGAGGGATATTACAATCCCCTCCCCTTATTTATGCACTATCCTTGGTGCATAGGGATATTACAATCCCCTCCCCTTATTTATGCACTATCCTTGGTGCATCATGTACCCATATACAAGAAAATTTCAAAAATACTCAAAAAGATGCAGGTATTATGCCCGAATTGCGTCCTCATGCTCCCAAGTAGCGTCCTCAGGACCATACTAGGTCCATTGGACCTTTACAAGCCCTATAGCTCGATTCCGGAGCTGTTTGATTTTCTGGTCCAAAATGCGTACTAGATGCAGTTGAAAAGCGCTCCAGTTGAATCACATTCCAATCAACAATATGATTAACATCAGGTATATATTTATTGAGTAGTGACACATGGAATACATTATGAAAAGACATAAATACAGACAATGCAATCATATAAGCAACTGGACCAATCCTCTTTAGGATTTCAAACTACCCACAATTGCGAGCTCCCAACTTTGAACAATTCCCCAACTCAGGGAACTTTTGTTGGCCTTCACTTTCAAGAATACTTGATCACCCACTTTAAATTCTCTGTGATTTTTTCCCTTCTCAACATAGCTTTTCTACATGTCTTGGGCAACCTTTAAATTTTTCTTTACTTTTATCATTTGCTCCTCCATTTCTTTGAGCAAATCTGGCCCAACCACTGCTTTGTCTACTGGGTTATCCAAGCTTACTGGTGTGTTGCCCTTTCTACCATAAAGTTTCTCAAATGGGCTCATCTTTAAAGATGTTTGGTATCCATTCTTATAAGCAAACTCTACCAAGTGTAAGTAGTATTCTCATTCAACCATCTAATCTATTGAAAATATTTATTATTATCCTTTTCTTTTCCATATTTAATAAATAAAAACTTTGTAAAATATATAGGATAATATTATGATTAATTAGATTTTTCTTATATAAAAAGTAAAATGCACCTAAAAACACATAATCTTAATGTATGTAATCTACACATGAGCATTAACTTTCTAAAGCAACCTTTGAATTTTGATTCTAAAATAAAGATAAAAATAATTGGTTAGCCTTCTTTACAAAGAACCAGATTTTAAATCTAACGTAAATAAGATAAAGAAACTGATGAGCCTTCTTTACAAAGAACCAAAACACGTATCAATGAAAACTTTTGAATATTTTGTAATAATTGCCAACCTTTGTCATGAAGCAAGCAGTTTTGGAGATTTACATGTAGCGCAACCAATGGGTAGAGTGGATTCATTACTATCACAACAAACCGACATGTAAAATCGTTGGGCGGGACCTTGTTCCAAATCTTCGATTGGAAATCTTCAGGTATTGTGGAAATTCTAGCTGAAATTTTGCATCTCTTACGACCATCTCTGAACATGCAACATAGAGAAAAAAATTCAGCTGTATTTCCTTCTAGAGTTCCCGTACGTGTGACAAAGAAACAAAACTTCCATTCCGTAATTTGCGTAAACTAGGGCGAAACAAAGCTCCTTTCCAGATCAGATCTCTACTTTATTCGTCCTAGTTATTTTGCTCTCTTCAAGGGTAGGCATTGGATGCATGAAAGCAAGTTGGGTTAATAAGCCAAAAAGTCCTACAGTGAAGAAAATATACTGTCTAGATGAGCCATCATTTTCAAAAGCAAAGTAGATAAGCTATCGATATCATAAGATATTTTAGATTTGGATTGAACATTAACAAGCATTCATTGCATCTTGTTCCAGCGCTGAAATAGAAAAGAATAGACGTACAAAAACAGGGAATGGAAAAATAAAACAGTTTTTCAGTATTTGTGGCAATAATAGAGCATGCAAGACGATCAATGGCCCACGCAATGTGTTGTACAATTCATTGCATCTTGTTCCAGTGCTGAAATAGAAAAGAATAGACGTACAAAAACAGGGAATGGAAAAATAAAACAGTTTTTCAGTAGTTGTGGCAATAATAGAGCATGCAAAACGATCAATGGCCCACGCAATGTGTTGTACAATTCATCGGATTCACTGCATATTTCGCCCTTTCCCGAAACCAATAACCTGAAGGAAGAGTTCCATGAAGAATTTTGAAAACTTTGGATAAGTTTTCCTTCTTCTCTGTAAGTGTTGCAGTGTTTACACCGGGAATTCTAAACTCACTGTAAAAACTCCTGAATTCCATAGCCTAATTCGTCCAAAATTTTATACTTGCACCCGATGGAGTAATAATATTTGGTCGATCTATCGTATACAGATCGCCTTCATGGCCTTGGGAAAAATATTGCCGCATCCAAAAGTCGAAAGAGAACCACCAGTGCTACACAATCCATGGCACGATGGGAAAAAAAACTGCGTAAAGAGTGATAATACCGATAACAATGCCGCCCGTACGATTTTCATTGTATCAATTAGATCAACGAAGTCTACGCCAACGAATACGACTATCGGTAGTTACTTGGAATCTTGTTTGAATTTAAAAGTTAAAAACAATAAATAAAAAAATTAAGAACTTTTTTTTCCTTAAAGGTAAGGAGAAAGGGACTAACAATTGAGATAAAAAGATAAAACATATAAATTTAAAATAATGTTCATATTTGTTTTTGAAGGTAGCAAGAAGTTAAAGGTGAAAGGGACTAACAATTGAGATAAAAAGATAAAACATATAAATTTAAAATAGTGTTCATATTTGTTAAAGGTGAAAGGGACTAACAATTGAGATAAAAAGATAAAACATATAAATTTAAAATAGTGTTCATATTTGTTCTGGCAAGTAGCATGAAGTTGAAGGTGTAGTATGAAAATGTTGTGAGAGAACTCATATTCACTATTTATCAAAGTTTACAATACTAGCACAGTCACATAATTGTGGTTGATCAACCCCGAAAGGTTGATAAAATGAAAAGAATTCTTAAAAGAATATATTAAATTTTATTATTGATTAACAAATAAAAGTTGAGCTTCATTTATTGGTGTTAATATTTTAATTTTTGTTAACTATCGTGGCAATCAGTTAGCTATCAAAGTAATTTTTAAATATGTTTAGGTAAATGTAAAAAAGTAAACACATAAACGGATGTCTTTATAATAGCTAAGAAGTTAATGATTGAAATCAGCAATCAGTTAGCTATCAAAGTAATTTTTAAATATGATTAGGTAAATGTAAAAAAGTAAACACATAAACAGATGTCTTTATAATCGCTAGGAAGTTAATGATTGAAATCACAGCCATTTATTTTGTGTGACTACTAAGAATATTCCAACCATATTTAATCTTGTACATAGAAAACTTATTAAGCACTAAACACCTATTAAATCTACCCATTATCAATAGGTATACACCTTTCGACATAAAAATACACTACAACACGCAATTAGATGATAATAAAAAATATTTAAAAACATTTTTTTAGTAATATATGTAATCAATGTAAGTCATTAAAAAATATACAACCTCAAATATATGTAAACTTTTACCAATCGTGATTCCAGCTCTCAACCATATTACACGTGTAGAACCGCTCAAAAGGTTTCTTTATTTCTCTTCTAACAACTACTATAATGGAAACAATCTTTGAATTAAAGAATACCTAAAAAATGGAGAGCGAGAAGTCTTTATTCAATCATGAAGATCTAAAAATTGAAAATTGGACAGCGTAATCATGATGAGATATGATTTTAAGGATGGAAATTTATTTTAGAATGTAGAAATTTTAGTTAATCTTACTAATTCTTAATATGTCAACATAAATGTTTGGGGATATTTTTGTAAAAATATTCAAATTTCTAAGGATTTTATACTGTTTGTATAAAATTTTGCGATTTTTAGGGTAAAATAATTCTATACTATAAAATTTGGGCCAATCATTTTTAGAATGACAAATTGTTTTTTGGGAAAAACCATGAAAAATTAACCCATGAGCAAAAATTAACCCCTAAAATCATCCTTGAATCATGATCTTAAAATGTATACATAGTTAAAGAATGTAGACCATTTTAAATCATGACAACTCCCAACTTTCTTCTCCTTCCACATTCTTAGCAAATTTGTTATCTTCAAATCCAGAATTTGTTTCATCTCTGGATGTGTGCCAAAAGACGAAACATTATACGTTCTTGATGTGTCCTAGAAAACCAAACATTATATGTTTTCATTTGTCATCATAGAGTTGGTCACCATATGACATTATTCACTAAATCCTATAGTTTTGGTGGGGTTTATTTCATGCATTCCCTTCTAGTACTTCAATGGAAACACTTAGTGTACGATCGATGTCTCATCACAAATAACCGATAACCGAGTGGTGTTGTTATTGGGTCATTTTAGGTGGATTCCCAAGTAGCGCAACTAGGAGTCCTTTGTTTCCTTTCCTATAAGAGTTGAGACGATTCCATAGGATCGCTAGAGCTAAAGTGCAATTACTAGCTCCACCTAGCCTTTGGTGGAATTACCAAGAAAGCCTTCGGGTAACTCATGAAATCCACATCTCTTAAATGACGTGGTAAATCCATCACATTTAATATGAGGCTAAGGATTGTAATAGGCTATTGGAATCCTAGGAAAACTAGTTGGCATATTGATGTAGCACAACATAACATACTTTGGGATTCATAATTTCCAAAATACGGATAATAAATATTTTCCAAGAGTGTTTGTAGAGTCACTTCTCCCCATTCTACTTTTAGTTGAGGTTTGTACTAGAGATAGGTGGGTGGAAGTTTTAGTTGAGGCTTTTTATTTATTATGTTTAAAAATAGTTAAAATAGTTAGTGTCACATAATAACACAAGCATTGATGGAAACACGTTAGTGTGATTGATGTCTCGTCATCACAAATAATCGAGTGGTGCTATTGTTGGATCCTTTTGGGTGCATTCCGAAGTAGTCCAACTAGGAATCTTTTATTTCCATAGAATCGCTAAAGCTAAGTTGAAACTACTAGCTCCACCTAGCCTTTGTTTGAATTACCAACAAAGCCTTCGGGTAACTCATGAAATCCTCATCTCCTAAATGACTTTGTAAATCCAACTCACTCATTTAGTATCAAGCTATGGAATTGGAATCTTAAGCTATGGATCGTGATACGCTATTGGAGTCTTAGGCAAACTAGTCGACATATTGGAGTTACACAACTTAGCATACTTATTTTGGGATTCATAATTTCTAAAATACATCAACTACAAAGATAAATAAATAATTTTCAACATTGTGCTTGTAGAAGCACTTCTCTCCATTTTAATTTTAGTTGAGGTTTCTCCTAAAGATTTTTTTAGGTGGGTGGAAGTTTTAGTGAAGTTTTTTTATTTATTATGCCTATAAATAGTTAAAATACCTAGTTCTCTATAATAACATATGTATTGATGCATATATATACATAAACACATTACCAACAACCATTTAAAAAATGGGTTCTAAAAGTTTAGATTTTGTAAAGCTTGATATTTTAGATTTTGTAACACTTGATATTTTTTAATTAAAAAATAAATTTTGGTATGCCTTAAGAATATAGCTATCGAATGTACAAACTACATTAGGTTTATATCCATCAATCTATCAATGTGTAGATTTTGTAAATCGGGATATTTTAAAAATTGTTATGTCATCTGCGGAAAGTGTATAATTTCATCATTACATTTTGATACAACTTGCACCATATTAGGATTATATAAAAAACTCGATTTAAAAAATATATTTAAAAAAAATTCTCCGTAGTGCTTTCTGTAAGAGTGTATCAACATACTACGAAGATATACATGCCTTACCTCCTTATGTATTTGAACTTGCAACTTTTTAGGAGAAAAAACATGTTCTTAACCATTAGGCCCATTCAAATTGTACCATAGTATAGATAAATAAAACTACATAATAAATAATAATCAATTTTTGTAAATGATCTATTCAAAAAAAAAATTACTTATACATCTTAATACAAACTTCAATTTATTTTCATTTTGTAGATAAGCCCATTAAAAATAACTCTTTGCTTGAATTGAAGAAGACATAATTTGCATTGATGCATCAAGATAAAAGACACCACAACATAATTAAGTAAGAAAAAAAAAGGTAATCCACTAGTTCTTATAATGTGTTCAAACATAAGTGCTCTTTGTCCCTATACAAGAACCTCGGTTTCATGTTTTTCCAAATTGTTATATTTCAGTTTTGGTGTTCATACATAAGGCATTCCATTTCGTTTATAGATTCAGGTTTAATATATGATTTTCATGCCAAGAATGCCTTCGCTACAATGACAAGAGCATGCAATTTTCCTTCTATGTCTCAATTTACATTTTGATTTTTTTAAGTAGATAAATTCCAATTTCTTTATTTTCTTAATAAACAATCATCAATGCCTCCTCTAACTATTTTTTTGCGCACCATATGGTCGTGTGTTTACACATTACACCACTTATGGTGTGCATTTCCATTCTAAGCATAATGATTATTTGAAAAAATTAGTGCATGTATTTATTATATGTTAATCGATGTACTAGGAGATGCTAATAATAATAATAATCTAATTTTAAGGTCATGACCAAGCCATACAAGAAATTGGTGTATGAGACCCCTTGTTTGTGGGACAAGGGACCCCCTTCGCCAAGCGATTTGACTAGTAAAGTCTACGAAGGTATACATACCCTACCCCCCTTTGGATTTGAACTTATGACCTCTTAGGAGGAAATACATGTTCTTAACCATTAGTCTCACTCAAACTATATCATCAGAATGTCAATATCATGACAACCTATCCACATAAATGCCCAATTAAAAATATGTAAGATATTATTTGTGATGGTAGTTCATGTGTGGATGACTCATCACATAGTCATTGATGAAACAACATGGGATTTTGTATAATACTATGATCTACGATATGAATTAGCACCAGGGATAATTTTAAGGATGGAAATTTATATTAAAATGTAGAAATATGGGATAATATTACTAGTCCTTAATATGCAATATGTAAAATGTTTGGCGATAGTTTTGTAAAAATATTCAAATTTATAAGGATTTTATATAGTTTCTATAAAATTTTGACGCTTTTTAATGTAAAATAATTTTATTCTATGGAATTTGAGCAAATCGTTTTTAGAAAAAAATGGAAATTAGTGAATCATTTTTGGGGGAAAACCATGGAAAATTATATCAGCCTTTACCTATCCCAAATAGACCTTGGGATTCTATCAGCATGGAATTTGTTTTGGGTTTACCAAAAAATCAGAAGGGAAATGATTCTATCTATGTTGTGGTAGATAGATTTTTAAAAATGGCTCATTTAATTGCTTGTAAAAAGACTAATGATGCAACTAACATTGCAAATTTGATTTCTTATAAGTAGTAAGGTTGCATGGACTACCTATAAGCATTGTCTTTGATAGAGATACCAAGTTTGTAGGTCATTTCTGGAGGAAATTATGGAGGAAGTTGCGTAAAAAACTTAACTTCGGTTCAACATATCACCCTCGGACTGATGGGAAAATAGAAGTAGTAAACAAAAGTTTAGGGAATACTTTGAGAATCTTGGTGTATGAGAACCCAAAGCAATGGGATAAATTTCTTGCCCAAGAAGAATTTTCTTATAATGATTCTCCAAATAGAAGTACAAGTATGAGTCCATTTCACATAGTTTATGGAATACATCCAAAGGGAGTATATGTATTAAGAAATCTCAGAAAGAAAGAAATGAGGAGTGTTGGTGGTGAAGATTTTGTAGTCAACATACATGAAATGTAGGAGAATGTCAAATAGAAACTACAGGAGAGCAGTGGAAAAAATAAGCAAAGAGATGATATGAAAAGAAGGCAAGTGGATTTTCAAGTTGGTGACTTGGTCATGGTATATTTGAGAAAGGAAAGGTTTCCCGTAGGGACATATAACAAGTTGAAGCCAAAGAAAATTAGGCCTTTCAAAATACTAAGGAGATTTTCTACAAATGCATATGAGGTGGAACTTCTAGATGACATTGGAATATTTTCTACAAATGCATATGAGGTGGAACTTCTAGATGACATTGGAATGTCTCCAATATTCAATGTGGAAGACTTGTATCCCTTCAAGGAATCAGACAGTGGAACAATAGATGAACTTGTAGGTTAGGAAAATCAGATTGAATGGGAAGAACAATTACCTGAAGACACAACGAGAAATTGAGAAAATTTTGGAGAAAAGGATGACAAAGAAAACTAGGAGCAAAGAATACTTTCAATATTTGGTAAAATGGAAAGGTCAGCCAGCAGAGGATTCTACTTGGATGACAACACCAGAGGTGCAGAAATATCATGTTGATCCTGAAGAAATGATCAATAGTTATTGTCTTCCTTGGGAGTCTTATGCAGGAGCATCTGAACCAAATGATCTCTTTTGACTCAAAAGGTCAAAAACCTTTACTAAAGGAGTTGGTTCCCTAATTGTTCATTTTGTTATGTAATAAATCTCTCGAATACCTCTAGAAGGCATCAATGATCTATCTCTTAGCTAGAAGGTTGGGTACTGACTTAATTATAGATGATTAGAGGATTTTTAGTGATCGGGTTGGTGAATGATCGAGGCTCAATCAAGCTTAAAGTTGTGTAATTATATTGAGAATAGGGTTGGTGGATTGATTGGGTTGGTTGGGTGAAAGAGGGTGGAACACTAATTTTGAAAGTTCTTAACTTAATAGATTTACCAGAGAACAATTTGATTCTCCTTCAGATTACTATGTATATATATCGTTGTTATCATAGGGTTGAGGAAATATTTGTTTACAAATTATAGTTTAACCTCGTTACATTGATCTATGCATCCATGGTAGAATGAGAGAATTTCGTATGAGTGTTAACACACAGACTCGTGAGACGATTTGAAGGGAAGGAGTCGAGTTCTTTGGAGAGGGAGCGATCATCACAGAAGTAAGAGCGAGAGACATTCATCTCTTAGATCAATAGATGTTAGTGGTTTGATTCATTGGAGGACTGGTTAGCAATCAGATCAATCCGTGATCATCGGATACACAAACACCCTATCAAAGGATGGGAATAATTTTCGAGAGAGAAGACATAATTAATCAAAATCCCTTTGAAGCCCCACAATTAGCCAACATCATTGATCTTGTCGGGTTGGACGATCAACGACCACGATTAAAAGGAATTAGGTGAGCACTTTTCTATTATGGAGATTGAGCTCTCTGTTAAACCACACTCTACTCAAAGCTCTACAATCATTGTGGACCATCAATATCACGACGATCAATAGGTGCACCTGTAAAGAGCCCACACGTTAATGATGTGAAATTTGTATTGGGATTTGTTCTGTGGGTGATCTGGGAGTTCGATTTTGATCCTGTCGAGAAATTAAGAAGGATCTAGAAGGGTTTACTTTGAAGTTGCATCAGTTTGGTATTAGATATAACCAAATTTCTCTTGACAAGTGAACCATGCCACGAAGGAGGCAAGGTGGAGTTCCTCTTGGTAGAGGTTGAGGTAGAGGAATTGAGGAGGTCAAACGTTATAATGGAATCCATGGAGACAAACTAGAGAAGGAATCCCAAATCTTGTTAGATCAGTGATGAGGCAGAGGTTCAATCTTTTGAAGAAGAAGCAGAAGAGACACAAGATGAAAGAATATTCAGAATTTTGGCGAAGGCTGGTAGCAGACCAAAGGTAGAGGTTCTTGTGTATGATGGAAATCTGAATGTGGCTGATCTAATGGACTGGATCAACACCATGGATACATATTTTGACTTTGAAGAGGTCAAAGACAAGAAAAAAGGTGAAGTATGCAACTACCAGACTGAAGGGACATGCATCCATCTGGTGGGATGAGTTGCAGATAATAGAAAGAGGAAAGGAAAATCAAAGATTAATCAAGGGATAAGATGGTGAATAAAATAAAAAGTAAATTTATGCCCAAATACTACGAGTTGAACCTCTTCAAGCAATTACAAAACCTAGGGAAGAAAGGAATGACAATTAAGGAGTATACAAAGGAATTTTATGATATGAATGTTAGGGATTGTCATGTAGAAGGAGATATGGAGAAGGTGGCCAGATATATTAATGGTCGCAGATATGATATCCAATATGAGACAGGGAAGTTGACTCTCAAGACTATTGAGGATGCATATCAAGAAACTTTGAAATATGAGGAAAAGATTTCAAGGAAGCAAATTCAAAGGAGTAGAGGAAGAGGTACAATTTGTGCCAAAGGATCTACTAGTCGAGGAAGAATCCATATTACTAAAAGTGAAGGAGAATTTAAGGAAGCCAATCACCGAGAAGACGTGATTCCAAGGGCAGAAGATTTGGCTTTAGAGGAAGAGGAATAGGAGGAGAAGTAAGATGTTATTCATGTGGATAATTAGGGCATATGTCTTGGGATTGTCCTAAGAATAAAGAAGCAAACCAGAGGAATGTAAATGTAGCAGAAGCAAAGGAAGAGCCAGGGATGATTTTAGAGGCTAAATTTCGCTCATGGGCTAATTTTCCATGTAATTTTCCATGGTTTTTCCAAAAACGAGATTCATTATTTTAAAAATGATTCTCCCAAATTCTATAGGATAAAAAAAATTTACCTTAAAAATCGCCAAAATTTTATAAAAACTATATAAAATACTTAGAAATTTGAATATTTTTAGAAAAATATTGCCAATCATTTATATTTGGCATATGAAGGATTAGTAAGATTTGCCAAGGTTTCCACATTTTAAAATAAATTTCCATTCTTAAAATCATCCCTACCGAAAAATGTAGTAGTTGAACCAGAATTTCCTGAGATAGGAGAGTCATTGATGCTGAAAAGGGTATTGGTTAAGGAAGAAAAGGAAGTGATTGAACCATCTCAGAGGAAAATCTTGTTCAGGATTGTATGTGAGTCGAGAGGTAAGTGTTGCAGAGTGGTCATAGTCAGCAAGAGTATAGATAATTTGGTTTCCACAAATATGGTAGAGAAGTTTGGATTGAAGAGGATGACACATCACACTCCCTACATAGTGTCATGGTTGCAGAAAGGATATGAGATCTTGGTGAATGAGCAGTGTAAGGTGGAAATACAAATTGGTAACTATAAATATGTTTTTTTATGTGATATAATTCAATGGATGTATTCCATGTTCTGTTGGGAAGACCTTGGAAATATAACAAGAAATCCATTCATGATGGTAGAAGGAATACTTAATCCTTAGAGAAAGATGGGAGGAAACATATGTTGTTTCCTTTGAAAGATGAGACAATTAAAGGCGAATCATGACCTGGTATTCTATTGATGAGTGGAAAGGAACTTCTGCAAGGAGTTAAGAAAGTAGAGGAGTTACATTTTTCTCTAATTTATTAGCCAAAGGTAATATTTAGTGATACAAATTTAAATGTGTAAGGTAGCTATAGAGGTAGTGGGGGGGCTTAGAGGGCCGATAGCGATAATAGTGGAGGCCATTCAATGTAAGGTGGACTAGGTCCACTATATTATTAAATAAGACCCACTATGGTATTTAGATATAATAAATGGGTAGTTAGATATAATAAATG
>CBVK0102234290.1:0-11313 GCA_900067695.1 Picea abies
ATTCAATTCTTATCACTAGCATCATATACATGTTTTTTTTTTATATATATATATATATATATATATATTATCATGGAATAATTTTCCCTTGGTGCAATTAAGTGTAATCCATGACAAGTTCAACAATAAATTGTGTGTGGTGTTTAAATAGAATTTAGGGTTTTTATTGACAAGAGAAATGGTATCTTTTGATGGTGTTGTTCATTATACAATAAACCTTAGCCTTAGTTATATATTTTTATTACTTTTGTGCATAAACCCTTGTCTCAAATATTGGATATTATAAAAGACTTTGATTTTTTTCTATTATAACAAACATGTTATGCATTAATTACAGTAGGATTTTTTTAAAGCTTACATTGTCTTAAATATTGGATATTATAAAAGAGTTTGATTTTCTTCTATTATAATAAACATGTTATGCATGAATTATATAAGATTTTTTTTAAGTTTACATAGTATTATCTTGATGTATAAAAATATATATAAGTTTGAGATATTTTACCATGCATAAAATAAGCTACAATAATATGAATTGTCCCTGTAGTGATTTCCCAAAAAAATATTCCCCAAAAAATATTCGAATAGTATTCAAGAATTTGAATGCACAATTTTTGTGTATAATGAAATCATAGTGACCAAACTCTCTATGAATTTTTTTTGTGAATTGATTTTGTATATTTACATAGATGCATGGCTCATAGTTTTAAAGTAGGTTATCCCAGGATTCAAAGTGAGTTATAGGGATGAGTTTCTTTGTCATATATCTTTATCATGTTTATGGTATTGCATGTTTAATTCTAAATTTTTCTATCTAATACTGGTGAATGGATGATTTGCATGTTTATGATATTGTATGTTTAATTCTAAATTCTTGTATTCAATATTGGTAAATGGATGATTTGCATGTTTATAGTATTGCATGTTTAATTCTAAATTCTTGTATTCAATATTGGTGAATGGATGATTTTGTGATAGATACGAAATTTGAAATCCAAAATTCATCACTTCAAAATCATAAGTCACAATTATTTAGATTGTCTAAAAAGTTTTTAAAGGAGTAATGGTGAATGAAGAAAATTTGAAGTGTCTACTAGTAGGTCTCTTTCCTATACTATACTATTTATTGTATCATTATTTTATGCATGTCCCTTATAACACAAATATATCGTTACTACTTAATCATAGGTATCACATGCTTGTAATATGAAGGAATTTATCATTGTCATTTTTCTATTATCACCACTTGGTTGAGTTATGATTATGCGAAATTAGGGTAGAAAACTTTTATTTATAACTACATACCAAAATAAATAAGAACTCTCACTAACTAAGGTGTCATTAATGAAGAAATCTCTGATGTGCCTAAATGGTCACTAATTTTCCTTTTAGAATGAACATTTTATGATCTTCATAGATATTCTGTTATTAGTCCCTTCCTCCGGTGAGGGACTATAGAAACGGTTTCGGGGTCAAGGTCCATTCTGCCACTCTGCCTCAACCTAACATTGTTTATCTCCACCTTCTCAAAGCTAAGTGACTATCTACATGAAGGTTGCTCTGTTCGCCTTCAAAGAAGGCCACGATCTAACGCCATGCAATTCTTCTACCTAATCCCATGGTATAACATAAATCCATCAAGCTTAGGGACAGGAATTTATACAATGCCAAATACGTGGACGCAAATAGATCTATTGACAACTCTCACTGAAACCTGGCTTCAAAGAAGTGGTTGAGGGTATTGGCAACTCTAACCGAAACTAGGCTTCAAAGAAGCGATTGACCCTAGAATTCCCTCAGTGAAAACTCCCACTGCTGGGAGACTCTGATATTGATATTTAATGGGGTAAAAACATGGTACATTAAATTTGGATTTGGATCTATATTTATGGATCGTGATTTATTCATGATTGGTTTGTGTAAGATGATGGGTTTGTGTAATCGAGTGATATATTTACACTAAAGGTGTACATCTATTGATAATGGGCAGATTTAATAGGGGTTAAGTGCTTAATAAGTTTTTTATGGATAGGATTAAATATGGCTGGATATTCTTAGTAGTCACACAAAATAAATGGCTGTGATTTCAATCATTAACTTCCTAGCTATTAACTTCAATCATTTACTTTTTTACATTTACCTAATCATATTTAAAAATTACTTTGATAGCTAACTGATTGCCACGTAAGTCACTAACAGAAATTAAAATATTAACACCAGATAAATAAAGAACAACAGTTTATTTGTTAATAAATAATAAAATTTAATATATTCTTTTAAGAATTCTTTTCATCTTATCAATACATGGTTTTCCAGATAAATCACTGTGTGAAATTATGAAATTGTTATGCTTAGTTTAATTAGTGTTTGATATTGTTTGTTGATACTTTGTTTTGTTTCAGCATAATAAGCCAACAAGATTTAATTCCAAGATTTAATTTCAAGTATTGTTTCATCATAAACCAACCAGATTTAATGGACGCTATACTACTTTATTATGGATACCATACTATAGTTTTGAGATGAAAATCACTTCAGAAATAAGTGAAAATTGTATTTATCTTTGAAAACTTCATTAAGCTTTTGGTTTCATAAGAAGAAAGCTGGTATCGTCGTGCCAAATACTTGGACGCAGCTAGTGGTATAGGCAATGCTCATGGAAACCACGCTTCGAAGTAGTTCACCCCAGAATTCCGTCAGCGCGGACTTTTTCAAAACTCCATTGAGCTTTCGGTTTCACAAGAAGAAAGTTGGTATGGTCGTGCCAAGCTTTTGGCTTCATAAGAAGGAAGTCGGTATCGTCGTGCCAAATACTTGGACGCAGCTAGTGGTATTGGCAATGCTCATGGAAACCACGCTTCGAAGTAGTTGACCCTAGAATTCCGTCAGCGCAGACTTTTTCAAAACTTCATTAAGCTTTTGGTTTCATAAGAAGAAAGTTGGTATCGTCGTGCCAAATACTTGGACGCAGCCAGTGGTATTGGCAATGCTGATGGAAACCACGCTTCAAGGAAGTAGTTTACCCTAGAATTCCATCAGCACAGACTCCAACTGCTTCGAGACTCCGATATTAATATTTACTGGGGTAAAAGCATGTCACATTAAATCTGTATCTATGTTTATCGATGGTGTAAGTATTGTTGCATCATAAACCAACAAGATTTAATGGACGTTATACTACTTTATTATAGGTACCATATACAGTTTTGAGATGAAAATCAGTTCAGAAATAAGTGTAAATTGTATTTAACTTTCAATAACTCATTAAGATTTTGGTTTCATAAGAAGAAAGGTGGTATTACCGTGCCAAATACTTGGATGCAGCCAGCAGTATTGGCAACGCTCACGGAAAACACTGTTCAAAGATATCGACACCATAATTCCCTTAGCGCAGACTCCCACTGCTTGGAGACTCTGATATTAATATTTACTGGGGTAAGAGAATGCCACATCAAAAAGATGGATCTATATTCATCGACCATGTAAATATCGCTGCATCATAAACCAATAAGATTGAATTCCAAGTATTGTTGATAATAAACCAACAAGATTTAATGGATGCTATAGTACTTTATTATGGATGCCATACTACAATTTTGAGATGAAAATCACTTCATAAATAAGTGAAAATTGTATTTAGCTTCCAATACCTCATTAAGATTTTGATTTCATAAGAAGAAAAGGTGGTATCTCCATGCAACGCTCACGGAAACCAGGCTTTAAAGAAGCAGTTGACCCCATAATTCCCTCAGCGCAGATTCCCACTACTTGGAGAATCTGATATCGATATTTACTAGGGTAAAAGCATGCCACATTAAAGCTGGATCTATATTCATCGACCGTGTAAGTATTGTTGCATCGTAAACCAACAAGATTTAATTCCAAGTATTATTGAATCATAAACAAACACGATTTAATGGATGCTATATTACATTATTATGGATGCCATGCTATAGTTTTGACATGAAAATCATTTCAGAAATAAGTGAAAATTGTATTTAGCTATGAAAATCACTTCTAAGACAAGTGAAAATTGTATTTAGATTTCAATACATGATTAAGATTTTGGTTTCATAAGAAGAAAGGTGGTATTGCCGAAATGAATTTGGAATATATAATAAGGTGGTATTGCCGAAAGGTTTTTTATGGGTAGTTTTGAATTCATAATAGAATTTGGAATATATAATAATAAATAGAATATTCTTTTTTATTATATATAATGCATCTTCAAGTTTTCTATTAATCATAAATTATTATTCAAGAATTAATGATTTTTCCTTCCCGTGAGACTTAGTGGTGCATTATATATAATAATTATTCTAATATTTCTAATACTATATTAGACAAGTCAATTTATAATTTATGATTCATAACTTGTCATAGTAAGTTGGAATTAATCTGGTTTTTTTTTAAATGTAACAGTTCATAATATTCAACTCGCTTGAAGATCTTAGATCTTAGTGGACCTGAAATTGTTATTTCATTTGATTAACCCTAATTCTGAAATATCATCCAGACTGCGGTGTACACGTATCAAACAACAATTAAATTCCCCCATAACTCTATGACAATCAATATGATTAAGTATGCCATGAAGCATTTTCTGGAAGTTAGATTAATGTCAATAAGTTTTAATTTAGAATTTTAACAAGTTTTATTGATATTTAAAATAAGTTTAAAATTAACCAGTTTTATTAATATTTGAAATAAGTTTAATTCTATTTTAGATAATTATGTCTAATTTTTTTTATTATTTATTAAATATTTAAATTAAGTTTTGTTGCAACCCAAACAAATAACATGGCTTCACCAGACAGATCAGTTGACACGGGACTTTCCTTCGCCCAGGCAATTTGACAAGCCTTAGAGCAATGCTTCTGATAATTCAAGGTCCTCCCCTTTGATGCCTCTAGAGTTTCCATTAATCAAGAAAGCAGAGCTCTTGGTAAATCAGTATTTTACTCTTTAAAACATTTTGTATAATTTCTAGACATTTTACGATGCCCGGATTAATAAAGGAGATAGGGACTAGTTGCTATGCAATTATTCTCCTTCTCATTGTTGACTCAAGATACTATGAGCCCATTGTGTCATGGTTTGGTTCATGTTTCATTTTGGGGAAGATGTATGATGGGACTATAAATAAATGTAATTAATTAATAATGAAAATGTGATACAGTTACATGATGGATCAGCTGGGACACGGTTTTTGGATGTTTATGTAGCAGAACTATTTAATGATGACAACGTGATACAGTTACATGATGGATCAGCAGGGAGACAGTTTTTGGATGTTTGTGAGCCCATTGTGTGATGGTTTGGTTCATGTTTATTTTGGGGAAGATGTATGATGGGACTATAAATAAATGTAATTAATTAATAATGAAAATGTGATACAGTTACATGATGGATCAGCAGGAGACGGTTTTTGGATGTTTATGTAGCAGAACTATTTAATGATGACAATGTGATACAGTTACATGATGGATCAGCAGGGAGACAGTTTTTGGATGTTTGTGTAGCAGAACTTGTTAGTATTTTATTTACGACTTGTGTACTTTTTTTTTTAATTTATTATTTTTTTTTAATTTATTATTGATGATACTTAATATGAAAACTAAAACTTTTTTTTTATGTATGTGTCATTACTATTTATATTGATGATGTAAAATGAATAATGGATGAGCTACATAAATTCAAAATTATATTCAAATAGAAACTAGAAAAATTGATGATGTAAAATGAATAATGGATGAGCTACATAAATTCAAAATTATATTCAAATAAAAACTAGAAAAATTTAATCATCAAAATTATTTTAATGTTCACATTAATTGAGTTAATACCCATAGTTAACCTATGACTTTAACTTCCTTAGCTTCCCTTTAAAATTTATAACATTCCAAATTACTTCTTTATTAAGTTCAAAATTTAAAACCCACAAAACAATTTCTGGATGAAATTCAATAACCAATAGTTATAACTTTTCCACTACCCAACCACCTCTTATGAAAAGAGAGGAGGCATACCTAAGTTAAGAGAAAAAAGAGAGCGGATATATCTTTGTTCTATTACTATATCATATGTAATTTCATTTTTTCAATTCTTCAGTAGCATAATAGTCCTAGCAATGATAGGTAGGCTACAATCCAAGGTCCATAACTATGGTTAAAAAAAAGATGGTCCATAATTTCATTTTTTCAATTCTTCGGTAGCATAATAGTCCTAGCAATGATAGGTAGGCTACAATTCAAGGTCCATAACTATGGTTAAACAAAAGATGGTCCATAATTGGTTCATGTTTCATTTTGGAGAAGATGTATGATGGACTATGAATAAATGCAATTAATTAATGATGACCATGTGATACAATTACATGATGGATTAACATGGAGACAATTTTTGGATGTTTGTGTAGCAAAATTTGTTAGGATTTTATTTATGACTTTGCACTGTTTTTAGTATTATTGATGACATTTAACACGAAAACTTATGAATGTATGTGTGTGATTATTATCTATCTATATTAATGGTGTAGAATGAATAATGAATCTATCTATATTAATGGTGTAGAATGAATAATGGATGAGTTAATGAATTCATAATTATATTCAAATAAAAATTAGAATAATTTAGATATCATCAAAATTATTTTCATGTTCACATAAGCTAAATTAATATCCATAGTTGATTTAAGACCTTTTTTTTAATTTATGATATTCAAAATTAGTTATTTATTAACTTCAAAATTTAAAATAGAGAAAACAATTTCTGAATAAAACTCAAAAGCCAATAATTTTAACTTTTCCACTACCCAACCACTTCTTATGAAAAGAGAGGAGGCATATCTAAGTAAATGCAAGCGGAAAAAAAAAATGAGTATATCGTTGTTCTATTACTACATCATATATAATTTCATTTTTTCAATTCTTCAATTGCCTAATAATCCTAGCAATGGTACGTAGGCTATAATCCAAAGTCCATAACTAGCGTTAAACAAAAGAGGCTTCCCTCTAGAGATTAAACAAAAGGGCTTCCCTTTGGAGATTAGTTTGTATATTTATTTTTTATATTTAATTCTATGAAAATGTCTACATATGAATAACATACGTATGAACATATGAATAACATTCACATGATTGAAATAATATGATTATAGACTTAGTAAAGTATGTACATTGTTTGGGGCTTTGCCTTGGGCTTCATCCTCCTCGACTTTAAAGTTGGTGTGAATAGCATATGGTTTTGAAAACATATTGTTTAGAGGAAGTCGAGCCAAAGTGTGAGAAGTATTTGGGTTACTTGTGATTATACAAATAACTTTATTTATTAAAAAAAATATTGGAGCATACTTCTACTTGTCTTTGTATATTTACTTTCCTTTATATATTTTCTTTCTTTTATAGCTTTCTTGCTTTATGTACAATCAATTTTTTATAGCTTTCTTGCTTTATGTACAATCAATTTTTTTAGTTTCATTTAATTTGTATAATCCTTGTACATATGAAAACCTTTCACTAATTATGATTTGTAATTTTATGCTTATACTATGTTGTGTATAGGACGGATTCAGCAATTTAATCATTTAGAATTTTACTAAGAATTCATTTCCAATATTTATATTGAATTAAAAATATGACTGTACATGTGTAACGCACTATAACTTGGAATTTATATTTTATTTAAACTAATAAGTAACGGTTATAACATTCTTTCATGTATTTAATTTGCATAACTTGGAATTCGTATTTTATTTAAATTAAAAAGCAACAGCTATAACATTTTTTCATTTAGTATTTAATTTACATAGATGTTAGAATTAGGTTTTCATCTTAACTTCATAATTTAACACAATTAATCATTATCTTAAGGAAAATATGAATAACACAATTAATCATCAGCTGAAGGAAAATATTAAAAGTAACATTCACAACACATATAATTGGAGGATTGATCTCTTAAGGGAAAGTACTCAGTTGACTTGTTTAAGTAATAAAGCTAATTTTATAGTTATTGAGTTTCTGTATTTAAGAATACCTTGGCTTTCCAACCTTTTGCTTAGATCCGTGTAAGATTGTTTGGAGTGATATGCCCAAGTTTCATTTCAAGTGTCAATAGATAAATCCCTCAAGAGGATAGTGATTTATCATGCCAACTAATTCATCACTTTGATCACTCTAGATGGCCATTACGGGTTGATATGAATATGTGGTATGATCCGACTATGGAGAACCTATATTTCATTATTGGACTATATAATGAGGGTGAAGGTGAGATTTTTTCAATTTCCTTGATATTATCGTGGTAGTAAAGGTATAGCTGAAATAGAATAAAGTACATGTTAGTCGAGATATTACTAACCTTGGTGAGTTCTAGCATACAAAGGCTTCTACACGTAAAAAAAAATTGAGTGAAAATTTTAGAAACATATTCCTTATTATCACTAATCTAGGATTCTATATTGTTGATGCGTGCTCAATTAGTTTCCTTATGATGAATTATGTTGATAGCCTTGTTTAATGATCCAAATTAATCAGGTGGTTCACTATTCTATTATGATAATTTTGTATTGTTTTGGATAGATATTGTAGGGGGTTGGATGGGAGATGGATCTTCCCTTTGCTTTCAAGTTATTTTGTTTATTTTTTTGAGAGGTTTCTAGTGATTGCATTGTCATTTGATTGAAACCTTATTAGGTATATTATTTATGAGTGTATGGATATGGGGTCATATGTTTTGCAAGGGCATCCATCGAGAGTTCCCATGTATAGTTGTGGTTTAAGATGTCATTGATGTGTTAGGTAGTGAAGACGATCATGTCCTTGGCCTTGTTTAATATCCTTATGTAGATATGGAATAAAATGGTGTTTGAACCTCTTGTTTGTTGCAATCATAACACCATATTGGAGGGGTAATGTTATTATGATGTTTTTATTATTTGTTACAAATTTTAACACATTGGAGGGGTAATGTTATTACGATGTTTTTATTATTAATTGCATTTTTTTTTGTGAATTAACAAGTTATTAATTATATTATTTTTTAAAATTATCTAATTATTGTCTATGATATTGAAGATGTTTTTATTATTAATTGCATTTTTTTTTGTGAATTAGCAAGTTATTAATTATATTATTTTTTAAAATTATCTAATTATTGTCTATGATATTGAAGATATTAGCTATCACCATGTTGATGGGAATTCTGCCAAATCTATTATGAGGATGGTTGAGGTCGATGAGCCAATTCAGGAGAATGGACATTAATTGTGATAAATTTGATTATATCTCTACTTTCACCACCAAGTCACTTAATAGGTATATAATTTGATGACGAGCTGCATATTATAGCTATTTTGACCTAGAGTATCTAGTGATTCTACCCCGTATATGGCATATTGTTGGTGTTCCAACATTATCTCATGGGGTGAGGATTGAGGAGAAAAAAGTTGTGAAACATGATTTTCTATTTTATTCCTCTCATATCTTATTCATATTTTATTCATATTGTATGTCTTCAAATAACAAGACATATGAGTAAAATACTCCTCCACCTACACCACCAACTACTCTTACTACTCCACGTAGTGATCTACTCACAAAGCCTCTAACTCATACAACTATTGGTGCACTAGCCACTAACCTACCAATAGTTCCATATATGGAGATGCATATTGATGATGTATATTGATTGTTGACATGTGATTGCAGATGACTATTTGACATATATATTAATTTTAATGCTATTATTCATGTATATTATGCCTTTTCATACAATGTATATGGTTGTTGATATGGTTTAATGCTTTTATATCACATATTCTACAATTATTGGTGCACTGACTAGATTTTTGTTTGATTTCGTTTGATTTATAAAATATATAATAAATATGCTAACGATAAACATTAGTAAATATTATCCTTATTGTTGATGTGTCTATTTTTAAATTAATTTTCGAATGTAACATTCATTTAATGCAATGTTACACTTGTAAAAATGATTATTTTAGCTATACAAAATCATTATACTTTAATTGTAATTGCAAAAACTTAACAATATTTAATAACATATAGTACTTAACTATTTTATGGTGAATTATTTATTGTCTACGAAAATACAATATATTAATCACATAATTTTATATAATTTATTAAATTATTCAATTAATTATTCCATAATTTGATTAACTATTTAAATACTATTTGTACTTAATCATCTATAAAATTATAAAATCATGAAGACAATTCTAAATTTGTATATTAAATATGAAAAGAGATTTTAAAACATATTTCACTAAAGTGACATTTACCATGCTAGTTGTTTATACTAATATGAGAAAATAGATCTTATGTAAATTAGAGACTTAAGAATTATTCATAATTCCTTAAAAAGTTCAAAGTTTGAAACATTTTTTATTTGTTTTCAAGATAGTTGTTTTAAATGTTTGTTAACCTTCCCTATCCAACATCATAAGATCAATAAAAAGTCATTTTGGTATTGTATTTACTTTTTGGAATTATAGAAATACACTTGTGAAATCACCACTAGTTATACTTTTATTCTCTACTTATCTTTTAAAAGTGGGTGAGATTACTCTATAAAGTTTAAAGTAAGAAGAATAAAACTATAAAATATAATTCATAATAAAATATAGTTATACTTTTATTCTCTACCTATCTTTTAAAAGTTAGTGAGATTACTCTATAAAGTTTAAAGTAAGAAGAATAAAACTGTAGAATATAATCCATAATAAAATATAGTAGAATTTGTAATAAAAATACTAATAATTGTAAAGTAGATTCCATAATAAAATGGCATATCCAAAATTTAAATGTTAAAATAAAGTATTGACGATGATCTCCCAGTCAAAAACCCAATGGAAAAGAGTTTCAAATTTCTCTATTGGTAGCTTCAACACTCGAGCTTCTTAGAATCTTCAGTCGGACCCTAAATCCTCCTTTAACAGAATTATGAACCTCTATTATGCACCAGCCTGTAGTCACTGTGTAGCGTCAATCTAGTGAGGTCATCATGATAAAAACTCCCGACAATATAACCCCAATGATGTTAGATGTCTACTTGGAAAAGGGTTTTCCGGATCTAATATCAACCCTCTATACTTAAAACGAACAAATGAAACCTTGGCGCTATAATCAATGGTGGCCATTAACTCTTCAACCTGATTGGATGGTCACTACTCCTTGATTACTATAAGGGATTTAACTCCATCCAATGAAGGTATTTGACTCTTGTTTCTCCTGCGCACAGAGTAGAAGTTTAATCTCTTGTTAAATATTGATTCCAAACCAATTC
>CBVK0102234305.1:0-16382 GCA_900067695.1 Picea abies
AGTATGGTGTCAACTCCTTGTTGATATAAGATGTCACTGATAAGGAGATATTGAGGGTCCTGATGGTGAATACGTTGACGATCATCTTGAGAGAGGTGGGTTCCAAATTTCTGTGTGCAAAGGTAGATGAGGAGATCATCGTACAAGGAATTATCCGAGGGGATGTATAAGAGGTGTTCATCGGGCAAGTCCATATTGATGGGTGAACTAGTAGTATCTGAGGGAAATGTTGTAATGAGTTCGGAAAGGATGATGGATTTCTTTCTCTTGGGTGTAGAAAACTCGAGATCGTACTCCTAAAGGATGATGATCCATTGGGGAAATTTACCATTAATTTGTCGGTGACTGAGGGAATATACCACAAATTTGGTAGTGTGGAGCAGGATATAATGGCGCAATTTCTCTTCGTGATTGTACTTCAGGGGTGGCCCTAAAAGGTTTTTACTAATATAGTAAATTACATGCTCAAAACCATCATCCCCTAGCTAGACAAGAACTCTTTCTACTGAGATGGATGAGGCCGATAAGTAGAGGATGTAGTCACAATCATATTCAAGTGGACTAATCAAAGGGGCACTAGAGAGCATTGATTTGAAATCGTCAAAAGCAGTTTGGGAATCTTCATCCCATCAAAATTGGATATCATGATGCAACAAGCGAGGGAAACCGTGTGCACAAGTGGCGTAATCGGGGACAAGGTGGCATAAAAAGTTAGCTTTTCCTTGTAGACTCTCCAGATGGCATAAATTCAAAGGCTTGGACCTTGAGGGGGTCTACGGTGATGCCACATTGGGAGACTATGAACCCAAGGAGGTGTCCAACGGTGACATAGAATACACACTTGAGGGGGTTTAAGTGGATATTGTACTTTCAAAACCGTTGGAAGATGACCCATAAGTCATCTAGATGTTGAGTGTGTGTCTTAGATTGAGTGGTGAGTTCATCTAAGTAGGTGAGGATGATGTGAGAAAGATCATGAAAAACGTAGGTCATGGCCCATTGGAAAGTTGCACAAGCATTCTTGAGGCCAAAAGGCATGACACGATATGAAAAAGTACCCCATGGGGTAGTGAATGCGGTTTTATACTGATTGGTTGGGTGAATTTGAATTTGATTGTAGCCAGAGAACTTGTCCATGAAGGAAAAAGCCTCATGGCTGATACAATCATCGATAATTTGGTTGATGAAAGGCATTGGGAAATTGCCTTTGAGACAAGCATGATTGAGATCATGAAAATCAGTATAGACGTGAATAGTTCCCTATTTTTTGTTGACATGGATGAGGTTGGAGACCCATGATGTATATGTGATGGGGTATATGAACCCTGTAGTGTGTAATTTGTCAATTTTAGCTTTGATGGTCATTGTTTTGGATGGGTGCAGTGGGTGTTGCTTTTGTTGCATAGGTGTGATATCAGGCCATGTGTCTATACGATGTTCGACAATAGAAGGATCAAGGTCGGGAAGCTCGGTGTATGACCAGGCAAAAATGTGCCAGTATTCCTGGAAGAGACATTTGTAAGCTATAAGTTCCCCGGGAGAGTAAGCAACACCAATGGTGATTTCTTCTATGATTCCAGGTTTGATGGAAATATTGATTTTGACATTGGGGGAAATGTTGGCCATGTTGCCTTCTTCAAAAGAGTCGGGAGCTGGGATAGGGTTGTTGAACTAGTCTATATGCCCTGATGGGATAAAATCTTTGGTTTCAATTGTGTATATGGAGTCTTGGCTAGGCGGATCAAAGGGTTCCTTCAAGATAAAGAGTGCTCTATGATGGAGTTCATTCCATGGGAAATAAGGGGTAGTTAATTCGTCAAGGACGTCTTTGTCCCAGTGGAACTGGTGAGAATATAGGGGATCCACGAGAGTAACATTGGTAACTGTCACCATGTGGTTGTCTTCTAGTGGTGACAATGTAGAGGGTGTGGCACAAGGATGTTGCGATGGTTCACTCAACATAAATTGGATATTGAGATACTATGGGTTAAAAATTGTAGTTGGGCGTAAGATTTCCATGGGAAAATGGATCGGAGAATTCGGGGGATTTGGGGGAAAATCTTCATATAGTTTATCCATGAACCATGGAGGAGTGGTAAGTGCCTCAGGCTTAGGAGAGATAATATGAACAACATCAGGGGATGGAGTAGAGGTAATCAATGGTACCTCTGGCAGTGGGGGAGGCGTAGGACTTTGAATAAGGGCTATTTGGCGATGCTTGTATTCAATGATCATAGGACACTGGTATGTGAAATAGTTAAGTGAGTCACAAAGAGAACAAGGACATCTCATCCATTCATTGACTGTGGTCATGACATAATGGATGTTAGTGACATGGGTATTTGATTATGTGGATGGAGGGGGTGTCGACTGAAAGTTATGGTGTACTTTCATTAGCGTCTATCAAAACTGATGTGGCGCAGGGAAATGGTTGGTGTAATGGCCATATTCCAAACAAATGGAACACATGAATTTGGTTCGCATCCCTTTGATACCTATAGTAGGGGACATGGTGTTAGTACTAGGTGTGATGGATGAAGCTACAAGCGGTGTGGTTGCTCAAGGGAGTTGAATTAAATTGCATAGCTCGAGGAGAGAGGGACATCTATTGGTGGGGTGTCGTTCTTTCTCGCATAGTGCATAAGGAGATTGAACTCGGAGGGGAAGTGGAGTAGAGGGATATTTCTTATTTTTTTTGCCCCCAATTGTAGTGGTGGTGCTTGCAAGTGGGGGTGAGGGTGGTGAGGTTGGAGAAAGTACTGGAATCTGCATCAAGATTCCTTTTGTTTGGGGAGGGAGGGATGGTTGAGGGATGATCGCGGGTGGATGTAGATACCATAACTGAACAACCAATACCATGTTAGGAATGGTAAGTGTTTTGGCTACCTAGAAATATTGTACGCCTGGTGGTGGGTAGAAGAAGGGGATTTGCGTAATGCCTTGGGGAGCTATCTCCCAAACTGGGATTTGACCTTGGGGGAAGGTGAAATTGTGAACATGTGGTGGTGGAGAGTTCTCAAGGGATTCCTGAGGGAGGACTTCTGTGACTAGTGGGATGTCAGGTAGTGAAGAAGCCTCGGTGGGAGGGAAGGTATCCCTAGTTTTAGTTCCATTGGAAGAGATGACACATACTTGTGCTAAGGGATGTATAAGTGGTGGTGCTCCATGGTATGTCCCTAGCAAGGATGGGCCTTTGAAAATTTTGGGGGCCATCTCAATGAGTGGGTAGGCATTGGGATTAGTGTGGAAAAAAGGTAGGATGTTATCGATGTTAGAAGAAGGTTTAGGCTCGTAATTTGAAACTTGATCAATGGTGATGATCTTTCCATTGTGGGGGAACATCATCATTTGAAACACAGAAGAGGAAACTTCCTTCATAGCATACATGTAGCTACATCCGAATAAGATATTGTAATTGAGTGGGGCATCGATAAAATCAATGTTAATAAGGATGGTCTTGTCCCCAATTTCGATGGGGGCATTTTTAAAGAGCCCTTCAGGAGAGGATGTTCATCCATCATCATCTCTCAAAGTAATGGTAGATGGTATTAGCTCAGGGGAGCTGAGTTTCTTCCATACAATTTTGGACATGATGCATGTGGATGCACCTTCATCAATGATGCATCGATGAACTATGATGTTCTGAATTTTAATTGGTATCTGGAAAGCTACCAAAGTGGGGAGATGGGGTTCCCCACTATCTAGATCAAATGTGATAATTCTAGTATCATCGAGGTTGACTAACCCCAAGGTGGAAAGTAATGACTTCTGTTGAGTGGGATAGGTTTGAAGGACTTATAAGACCAACATGGTGGCAAGATATTGTGCTAAGTCATTGACCATACTGTAATTATCTACCTCCTTAGCCTAAAGATTGTTGACATTCCACCGTAATGGGATGTGAGGAATATGAAGGGGTGTTTCAGTGTTAGGGAGTGGAATCATCAGAGGTGGTCTAGTTGTAACTGGAACTGCTTCCAAAGTGGTGGGAATAGATTCAGGGGGTGCATTGTATTCATGAATACATGTTTGTAGAATAATTTATTCTTCACTAGTAAGGAGGATCGTGTGATCTAATGGAGTGCCAGGGTCTTGATATTGTCCCATATGTGGCGGGGAAGGGTGCATATCCTATTGGGTATTAATCACCCCTTGGTGTGGAATCAGGTTTTGCAACATGGATGGGGGTAGTTATTGAACATATTGTTGTGGGGCCTGCTAAGGGGCAGGTAGTGCTGGGGGACGAGGTTCATTCATGGATTCTTTCATCCATTTAAAGTAAAAAATTTGAGGGCAATGGCGAGTATAATGGCCATACTCACTGCAAAGGACGCAAGGGAAGTTTTTTCGAAGGTTATTGTTTTTGTTCTTCCCTTGGATTTTAGTGTTATTGCCCCCTTGGGGGTTCTGTTTCCCTTGATTCTAGTTCCCCCCAGCAGGTTGGTTTTGTTGGGGGTTGTTTCCCCCTGGTCCTGGGTTATTATTCTTTCAATTTTTCCCTTTTTGTTTGGAATTATTCGACTGATGGGCCATATTTGACGTATTCAGTTGTTCAAAATTTTGGAATTTTTGAATGGGAGAGGGTTGAAAAAATTTAACCCCAGCATGTGGTTGTCCTTGTGGTGGAGCAATAGGTTGTGGAGGTCCAGGAAATGGGAAATACATATTATTTTGTGGCAATGATCCGTAGTGTACATGTTAAGGAATAACATTTTCACTAGTGTTCAGGGTGTAAGCTGAGGTAGAGGGGGTACCAAAATTTGGTTGGACTGTCGGGTGCATCATGGGTGTCGACACGGGTCCACTCATGGGTGGAGGGGGGACAACAAGGTATGGCTACTAACAAGTGGGGGAAGGGTAACCAGGGGGTCCCCCATATATTAGTGGATATTGGGGTGTATTGTACATGGGGTGTCATTGGATGTATGGATTATGGTGTGTTGTGGTACCAATCAATCCATCTGTTGAGTGAGACATCCCAGGTTTGTCTTGGAGGAATGGTATGGTTCACAAGGCATCATGTAGTATTGTATATAAGTATCCTAAATGTGCATAAATGAGGTCATATTGTTGAGCCTTGCTGATGGCTTCTTCTTAAGACTGGGGAAAGGTGAAGGCCACGTCTTTAGCAAGGAGGGAGATGAGTGACCTGAGGAACCATTCAAGGCATTGTTGTTTTGTGGTTTCTTCTTTGCATAAACTACGTCACCGATGCCATTCATGAATGTGGTCGACGATATGAGTGGTTGAGGATTGTTTAAACTTGGAGATTATTTGGATACCATTGTCATGGAGGATTGGTAGTTGAAAGAAGGTAAAAAATTCTTTGGCCAATGATTCAAAATTCACATGGGACCCTGACTTTTTATCTACATACCACTTGGTTGACGGGCCAGTGAGTGTGCATTTAAATAAACTTAATTGGATAGATTCATACATGATGTTTTTTGAAGAGAACCATAAGTGGAAGGTCATGACATGGTTGGTTAGGTCATCTCTTGCTTTTCCTTCAAACTTGGGAATATCTGAAGGGAATTTGGTAGGCATTGTAGGCCATGTGGGGTCATGCAATATAGGGTCATTCGTGAGCTTTCTCAGATATGGTATGTTGAGGTAATCCAAGTATGGCATCTAGAGTGGAAGTGGAGGGTTAGTTCCAGCCATGGTGTGAGTGGTTTATGTACTTGACCTATGAGGGGGGAGTGGTGGGGTAGTAATTCCCCCTTGGGAAGAAGTCCCCCCCCCCACTTACTTGTAACAGAGAGCTAGTGGATAGGTGGCCTTGGGAGGTGGACCTAAGTAATGTGGAACTAAGAAAATTTGATCCCAAGATAGTAGCACTCACAGAGGTGTGAGAGGGTTGAGCTGAGGAGTTGGCAAGATTAGGAACTCCCTCTAGAATAGGAGGGATATTTAACAAGCATCTAGAATGACGAGGATTCTATGGGTCCCCTATGATGTCTAACTAGCAAAGTGGATGTGTGAAAATGGTGATGAGATAAATAAATGAGCAAGAGACTTTGTATAAATTGGACCTTCACAATATATCTCACAATCGTACGTAATCACAAGAGCATCATATATAAATCAAAGAAGCATACATGTGGGTAGGTGGATTTTGGCCACGTAGGAGAAAAAATAAAACAAATGCTCGTGTCATAAAAGATGTAACATCCTTACTCTCAAATAGCATTGGACCTTCCAATAGCACTCAACAATGGGGTCTGAACCCACCAGAAGAGGAACCAGTGAAGGATGAAACAATCAATTATAATGAGGGGTAGAGGGTAAGTATCCCGAAATAGATGGAGATATTTCCCAATATCCACACAAAATCCAATCAAGGTACAATTGCAGCCCACAATTTCCACCTGGGTAGATGTCCTAAAATTTTGTCACTAGGTACCTTGGTCAAAGTGTGGCATTTAGATTTTCGGCCTCAGAAATGGGTCACAGGATGGATCCCATCCAAGAGGTGTATGCCTCATGGGGGGACGCATAGAACAACCAAACCTCGGCCTTCGACCCTTCATAGGTATCTCTCTTCCTTATGGTGTTAGGAGCACTTGACTTGGAGGATTTTAAAGTTCCCTATTTGACAACTTCTAATGTTTGAAGATTTTAGAACCAGATAACGGGGAGTTATTTGGATGCCTATCCCCGATATCCTACCTAGACTAAAAAAATTCTTTTGGCACCTCCTGTGGAGGAAAACTTAGTTATTTTTTAGAAAAAATTTAGATGTGGTTGTTTGTGAGATTGGGCATGTGAACCAATCTCGTTCAAATTAAGTGGGAGTGTATAGTTCCTTCAAGAAAAGGGTGGGACGTTTCAGAATCCCTTTGGGGAAAACTTACTTCAACCTCTACAATTTGAGATGAAACTATGTGAGTGAGTAGTGACTTTGTGTGTGAGCAAGTGGTAAAATGTGCCAAATGTTTTAATAAGTTAGGTGTCACCTTGCAACATGTGGACTTCATGTGGTCCTTACAAGTCTTGATTACCTATCTTACTAGATGCCATTGGTACAACCTTGCAGAATTTTTAAAGTCCCTAAAGAACTAGCATATGGACATGTGGGTCCTTACCAATCCTTTAACTCCCTAATGTGATTTAATCTAAGAAAGCTTCAAAAGACTATCCTAGATTATGGACATGTGGGCATGTATGGCCCATTACAATAATCTTTAAACTCCCCTAGTGATGTAAACTAAGAAAGTAGCTTCAAAACTATCCTATCTTTGTAGCATGTGGGCATGTATGGGCCCTTACAAATTTAAGATGTTTGAAAAAGAAACTAAGAGGATCCCTACGAGGCTTGTGTCCTCACCTAAATATTTTGTCTTTAAGGGAGATGAAGTCTTTCATCAATCATTTTTCTGATTCTCAAAATCGCTCTATGGTGCGAGAGAAGATCATACTCCATGATTGAAGTTTAATTTCTGGTCCCATTGCAAGTGTTTATATATGTGATATTGAATGACTCCAAATTAAATTTTACTATCAAACAAAGCCATCCATGTGGCAAAATGAAATAAAAAAAAAGGAGAAATATGGATTTTAACCCTCTAAGTGCCTATGCTTTGACTAACCCTTCATGTGGAGAGGGAATATAAGTGTGGTGCATATTACAAATTGCATAGAATCAATATTTGAAAGGCTATGGGCCTTCAAAATATCACAACAAATTCTTATAATGTTGAATTTTTGGGTAGATGCGTGGGTTATAGAGTAGACATAGGCACATGTGGCGCCAATATGCAAATAAAAAATGACTTGTTGGTGTAGGTGCACATAATGCACTGAGAAACATAGTTCTATTGGTACACATTCTTGGAAGATGTGCCTATGGGTTGAAAAACTTGCGCACGTTCTAATACACGAACGGGAAGAAAATTTTGGATGGAATTCTCTTATCTCAGCTCCGAATTTATCTTTTTGCAGGTAATCTTGGGCCAGTTATGATCCTTGCAAGTTAAATAAATAAAAAAGAAGTGCTCAAACAACCCAAATGGGGAGGAAATTGATACATATCCCTAGTATGGTCGCCAATCTGCTGTATCATTTTCGTCATCTGAATGACAAAAAGAGGGACACTTGCAAGTTCAGTTGGGTCAGTTTAACAAGATAGAAGTTAGTGCAAGAGTTAGACACATAAAGCACAAGAAATAAACAAAAAAATAAGCTAATAACAACTAAAGAAACAAAACTAAAGTGCATAAGGAAATTAGAACCAAAATCAACCAAACAATTGACCAATATTCATTCCACCAATGGATAGATTGTATTAGTGGGAAAAAACCAAATATAAAGGGATACTTATGGGTCCCCTTTTCCTCAAAGGGAGGTCTCTTGAATCCCCTATGAGAGAGATTTTCTTACAAATAGAAAACTACAAAGGAAATGGTGAAGAAATCCAAATCTCATTCCACCAAAAGGTGAGGTGAATAGATCAATGAAATGATGTTAGTATGATCCAAGAAGGAAAGAGGTTCATTGTAGGATAATAGAGGCAACATAACAATACAAATATATTCTTGAAAATATAGTGCACCAATGGCCTCCTTTTATAGAAAATCTTTGAGGCATTATCCAACTCGCCTTTAGTGTGAACAAGGGGCCCTTTAGGTCTTTGAGCAGCCCCCCACTCAGATTTAACTCAGATTTGGGGGTCAAATTGACTTAGGATCTGAACCAGAAGTGGGTGGGAGGTTGACCAAAATCGTAAATGCATCGTTTTAAGGTGTGCGTGGCTTTTTGCATACACAGTCGTGCATCGGGTGCATGTACGTTTTGCCTGCGTTTTTGACTGGCGCACGTGCACACACTTCCTTTATATTTTGAGCGCATGCTAATTCTATAACCAGTTGTATAGTTTATACCCTTTGGAAATCCATTTTTAGGCCATGAATGAACTAATACGTGTTTAGAGATGTTGGATTCCTATAACCATTTATGGATGAAATTTCAGTGATAACACTATTCGTGACAACATCCTGTGTGTGATAACCCACTATGTGATGAAATCCACTGCATGAAGAAATCCACTGCATGATGAAATCCACTATGTGACAACATCGTATGGGTGACAACATCCCATGCGTGATGAAATCCACTGCATGATGAAATCCACTATGCGATGGAATCCATTGCACGATGAAATCCACTGCGCGACAAAATACTTTGCACAGTGAAGTGTTCTTAGCTATGAAAATCATGGTGCTAATAGTTGCCTCCAATGGGGATTCTATCCTCCCTTTGAGGTATCAAAGAATAGTATACCAAGCACCTATCCATTGGGGTGCTCCCAAACTCAACTTTCCAACTGTAACTTGTAACCCACATCCACTGAAAACCCAAAGTTGTATATGCTCCAAACTGAAATCTGAAACAAAGAAGAAAATGAAAACTACAGATTGCTAAAATAAATGCTCATAGTATCGAGATTATTTTCACTCCTACCTACACTAACTGTTGAAAATGATTCCAAACAAGTGAAATCAAAATGCCAATGCAACCATGCAAGCACTTTATCCACTTTTTTCTTTCTTTGCACATGCTTGCTCCAAAGCTTGTTTACTTATAAGTCATTCAAAAATTTATCTACAAATTCAAATCTCAAAAAATTAAAAACATTGGGACTATTTTTTGCCTCCAACAAAAATTCAAATGGATCCTCCTGGACATACATAAAACAATAATCATGTTTCACCCCTTCGACTGCATCCTTTTTTTCATGTAATTCAACCTGTTGATTACCAAAAAAAAGATGAAAATTATTTTGAGACTGCTGGAAATAACAATCTTCTGAATCAGAAGAAAGTCTTGGCTCAAATGAAACCCCTATTGGCAATAAATCCATATCTAACACTGATGTTGATTGAACATCATATTTATTTCCAAGATGGTAGAGGATCACATGCTGCAAATATGAACTGAAATAACCTTCCATGTAATCAACAACAGGGTCATTAAAAGTATGAGAAGGTTGTTGGTCCTCTTCACCGATAACAATTTTCTCATGTAAAGCAATGTCATTGTGAATGTAGTCAAACTTCATGGCTTCCTCTGTTATCTCATGATTTACTTTCAACAATTCAAAGGACGAAAAACACAATGGAAGACATTTTTCATTTGCAAGTCCACTGCTTTCTTCATATTCAACATCATGCCTGGAGGATTTATGATTTGAAACATTATATACATTTTTCTTCAACAATTTGAAAGAAGCAAAACACAATGGCAAGGTTCTTTCACCTGATTCAAAACCTTCTTCATTTGCTTCACTGTTGTCATATGCACATTTTTCAAATTCTTTGGATTGTTGAACATACTCATTTTCAAATTCATATTCGACCAATGGCTGCAATTTTGAACTGACAATGCCTTCTACATAACAAGTAACAGGGTCATCAAACACATGAGAATATTGCTGCAATTTCTTGTCAATTTGTTCCAATGAATCAGTGTGATTTGGCATCAACACACATTCCTTTGCTTCAATGATGATCTTAAAATTTTATTTCAACAATTTAAATGAAGAAAATCATAAAGGTAAAGGATTTCCTTCAGCTATTTCAATACTTTCTTCTTTGTAACTGTGATATGTAGGCTGATTTCTCTCATTACACTATTGAAAAGGAACATTTTTTGATAAATAACATGTAGCTGGTTGTTCTAGGAAGTCAAAACCACAATCTTCATCATATTCATCATATATAGTCAAATCAACAACATCTACAATGTCATCTAACAAGAAAAAGATTGGTACAACAACCTGCTCTTCAACAAGATGATTTGCAAATTCATTTTCTTGACTCTCTACAAATGAATACATAAAACAATCATCCCCGTGCTTATGATGATATGGATCAGAAGTTAAATTAGCACCTTCATTTTCAATAAGTGGAAAATAATCCTTTGCAAAATCATCAACATTCAAAGCTTCAAGAGGACATATGATATTATTAACCCTCTTCTCAAGATTCAAATCAACTATTTTTTGTTCATATTCACTATCATGTTCTTTAGAAACTAACTCCTCATTTAAAATTGTTTACATGCTTGAATATTGTGTTGAATCTCCTGAGCATCATTAAACATTTTCTATAAGGACTTAGATCTTATTTCCATCATAAGGAAAGAAAAATCTGGATGAAAGGATGTTGCATAATAGAGTATGGAAATAACTTCAGTGGGTTGAATTTTGTTAGGGAGTTTATAATAAAGACTAGTAAACCTCCTATTGAAATTTGAGATGGTTTCATCTTTCATTCTTCTCATGGCATAAAAATATGAAAGGAGTATTGTTTCATCTCTTTTGTCACCTGAATGAGAAAAATAAGGGTACTTACAAGCCCAGTTGGGTCAGCTAGGCAAGACAATAGTAGAGGAAAGAGTTAGAAGTGTAAAGCATAAAAGATAAGTAAAGAATTAAACTAAGAAGGATAACAACAATTAAATTATAGTGCATAAGTACATTAGAACAAGAAAAAAACAAGACTCATGCCACCAATGGAAATGATTGTCTTAGTGGAAAGAAAACACCAAAGAGAAAGGGAGACTTTGGGTCCCCTCTTCCTCCAAGGGAGGGCTCTTGGACCCCCAAATATTGAGCTCTTCTTACAAATGAGGAACTAGAATGAAATGGGGAAGAGAATCCAAAGCACGTTCAATCTAGAGGTGATATGAATGGCTAAATAAAATGTTTCTAGCACACTCTTGATGAGGAAAGAGGATACTCCAAGAGAATATCAACAACATAACAATACAAATGAATTCCTTGAAAATGTAGTGCACCGATGGCATCCTTTTATAGCATAACATTGAGGCATTATTCAACCAAATTTTAGTGTGAACAAGGGGCCATTTAGGGCACCCTTAGGTCTTTGACTAGCCACCCAGCCAGATTCAACTGAGATTTGGATGCCAAATTGACTTGGATGCTGAGATAAAAGTGGGTGGGAGGCCAACCAATATCATAAATGTGTCGTTTTGAGGGATGCACAGTTTTTTGCATCCACGGTCACGCATCGTGTGCATGTGCACTATTTCCTTCATTTCTAAATGGCGCATGTGTGCACTCTCCCTGTGTAGTCTTAGCACATGCTGATTTTATTGTTGATTGTATAGTTTTGGTCCTTTTGGAAATGAACTTTTGGTCCATGGGTGAACTAATAGATGTTTGGAGATTTTGGATTCCTGTAACCATTTGCGGATGAAATTTCAGTGATAACAGATGCCCCCTGATGGATGAGGTTAGGAGCATATGTATAGTCGAAATTATCAATGTGTCTTCTACTGAGAGTAACTGTGTAAGAAAGAGTGTTGTGGGGAGTGTCGAGAGAGAACTAGTGAAAGGAGAGGGGAACCTTTAGGACCCAATCCTTTCCCAAGGTGTGGGAGAAAAAATAAAACTGTGTAAAAATGAGGAGGGCATGCCCCATGCTCATTTCATGTAACTCAAAAAGATGTAATACAGTAACTAACTGTGTTGTGGATGTAGATCACTACACCTCCCTTCGGGGAAGTTTGATAATAACTGAGGACAATTCTGATGGTGAACAAAACTCTAAAAAAGGGAAAGCACACTTGTGAGAAGTGTCGATAATGTGCAGACATTGATAGTCTATCAAATTTCAGAGGTCTTTGGCTAAGATAAAACAACTGCAATAGTCGCAAAGTAAGACCCACCATAACATGAGATAGTGTTTTCCCTGACAGAAGATAACAATGGTGGTTTTCCCTATGCCATCTGAGGCTCCTCATTATAAAGTTAATGAGAGTCAAGATACTGTCGCCCTTCTGGAAACCGTGTTGATGTTGACAAAAAGGGAGACACGACTTCATGAAGCAAAGGGATTCCTGAAATCCATGGGATGAGATCAAGAACTGATGAGGTACATGGATGAAGGAAAGATGTGGTAAGGCTCAAGAAGACCCTTGGTTGGGGAGATATGCAAAGGGGTAGAAACTGTAAAACTAAATCTAGTGTCAGGGGGATGACTAGATGAGGGTGAGTTGTGCCAGATGAACAGAAAAATGGACAAACACAGAGATCAAAAAGTGTATGGACTGTAAGATACTCAGGATTTATGGATAATGTCATTGATGAGAGGAAGTGAAAAAATTCTCCAACCAAGGGTGACAAGGGTTTCTTTGCTGGAAAAAAATGGAAGGTCGCTAAAGGAGACAACAGAAAGCTATGTAAATGTGGGAAAAAAAGTTTTGTACAGTTACAGAAAGAATAAAGAATGAGTTGGGATGACTATGCAGATATAGAACTGGGTGCCCCAATGTAATATGGCTTGGACAATGATGGCACAAGTTATGTGGAAACAAGTGGAGGGTGAGGGCCCCATAGGTGGGTTTCTGTATTTAGGGAAATGTATGGAGGACAATCTGCAAATGGGCAAACTGATAGTGGATGAAAATGGATGGCTAATGATGTTGTGGGGATGCAGTTAAAATAGAACCATGATGAAGTAACTTGGGAGTCCATTGAGTAGGCTAGCATAATGAGGAGAAGGAGTATGCGGATGGTTCTCGATGATGCAAAAGACTATTAGGACTCCCATATCTAAGGGGTGAAAACAACATGAGTGTCAAAGTGCCAAGGGGGACTATGAATGGGACAACTCCTGTGGGGGGGTGCTACTGGGTGATAATACTAAAATGCAGCAGAGGGGATAGTACTACAAAGCCAGATATGGGGATTCTATAGGAAAATATCGATGGGTGTAACTGAGAGATGAAATTTGATATTCAAAGTGAATGACTACATGTCAGTGTCGATGATATACTTGAAGGGATAATGTTTACATATGATGATCAAGTACCTACACACATGAAAATCGAATACTCGACATGAAAAATATATGAAGAGAAAGATCATATCATAGTTATTCAATAATGTAATAATACGTACCTGAGTGAAATATGAGAAAAATCCCACCCGGGGGCTGAGGAAAGTGGCCTAGGGAAATGAATGGTGTCGGTGACAGGGTCCCGACCCTGTGGCTAGAGACGTAGTGAACAAAGGACACCCAGAGCTCCCGAAATTGAGTCTGGAAGTTTTGAAAAATGGACTATATATAGTTGTAGGGCCCATAATTCCATCTCATTTGTACCTGTTGTCGTAGTGAGTGGACGGGCGATGACAACTGCAAGGGCTAGTTTCTCTTCATGGTTGTATTTCAAGGGTGTCCCTAAAAGGTTTTTACTAATGTAGTAAATGAAATTCTCAAGATCATCATCCCCTATTTGGATGAGAACTCATGCTACTGAGATGGTTGAGGCCAATATGTAGAGGACATAGTCATGGTTATAGTCGAGTGGACTAATCAAAGGGGCATTGGAGAGTGTTTCTTTAAGGTCATCAAAAGTTCTCTAGGCATGGTCATCCCAGTGGAATGGTATGTCGTAGTGTAGTAAGAAAAGGAATCTATGTGCATGAGTGGTGTAATCTGGGACAAAGCATTGTAAAAAATTAGCTTTGCCTTGTAGGCTCTGCAATTGGCATAAATTCCTAGGAGGGGGAATTTCTGCGATGGCTTGGACTTTGAGGGGTTCCATGGTAATACCATGTTTGGAAACGAAGAACCCAAGGAGGTGTCCAACAGTGACAGATAAAATGCACTTGAGGGGATTCAAGCGAATGTTGTATTGATGACACTTGTGGAAGATGATTCATAAATAATCGAGATGTTGAGTGCATTTCTTGGATCGAGTTGTGAGATCATCCGATTATGCCAAGATGTTATGAGCTAGATTATGAAATATGTATGTCATGGCATGTTGGAAAGTGGTGCTAGAATTCTTGAGGCCAAAAGGCATGACATGATACACAAAAGTTCCCCAAGGGGTAGTGAATGTGGTTTTGTATTGATCGACTGGGTGAATTTGAATTTGGTTGTAGCCAAAGAAACCGTCCATGAAGGACAGAGCCTCGTGAACAGTACAATCATCGATAATTTGGTCAATAAAGGGTGTTGGAAAGTTGCCTTTGGGACATGCATGATTGAGATCATGGAACTCTGTATAGACATGGATACTACCCTATTTTTTGTTGACAGGGATGGGGTTGGAGACCCATGACGCATATGCAATGGGGTATATGAACCCTGCAACACGTAATTTGTCAATTTTGGCCTTGATGGTCGCTGCTTTGGATGGGTGTAGTAGATTTTTTTTTATGGATAGGTGTGATATTAGGATAGGTGTCGATATGATGTTTAACAATAGAGGGATCAAGGCCATCCATATTTTCGTATGACCAAGCAAATATGTCCCGGTATTCCTAGAAGAGAGATTTGTAGGCGGTGATTTCTTCAGGAGAGCATGCAACACTAATGGTGATTTCCTCTATGACTCTAGATTTGATGGAAATATTGATTTTGATGGTGGCGGAAATATTGGCCATGTTATTGAACCAATCTATATGTCCCGATGGGAGAAAATATTTGGTTTCAACTGTGTATATGGGGTTTTGGTTAAGAGGTGTGAAGGCTACCTATGAAGGAAAGAGCGCTCTATGTTGGAGTGCATCCCATGGGTAATCAGGTTTTGTTAACTCTTCAAGGATGTCTTTGTCGCAGTGAAACTGTCGAGAATATAGGGGATTGAGAGGAGTAACTTTGGTGATTGTCACTGTGGGGTTGTTTTCTAGTTGTGACGATGTCGAGGGGGTATCACAAGGAGGTTGCAATGGTTTTCTTGACATAAACCAAATATTGAGATATTGTGGGTTGAAAATGGTAGTCGGGCATAGAATTTCCATGGGGAAATGAATTGGAGAATTGGGGGGATTTGGGGGTAAATCCTCATATAAATCATCCAGGAACCATGGGGGAGTAGGGAGTGCCTCAAGTTCCAAAGAGATGATATGAACCACATCAAGTGATGGGGTAGGGGCACTCACTGGTTCTACTAGAGGAGGAGGTGTAGGGTTTTGAATAAGGGCCAGTTGGCGATGCCTATATTCAATGATCATAGGACATTGATATGTGAAATGATCAAGTGATTCGCATAGGGAGAAAGGGCATCTCATACGTTCATTGACTGAGGTCATGAGATAATGGATGTTGGTGATGTGTGTTGGGGTGGGTTCTTGCTAAAATCTCTAGCATATTATTGTTAGCATCTGTCGGAATTGAGGTAACTGTTGGGCTCCAGATTTATAACATTTTCTTGTTGGTTTTTGAGGATATTGTTTACTCTCCTGAAGTCTTTTGTTTAGCAAATCGCATTCTTTCTGTGCTATTCATGTTCTGTTACACATATATGTTCCATTGCATACAGAAACCATGAAGTGCTTCCAAAACCACAAATGAGCGAAGAATTCAACTATAATGTGGATGCACTGTCACCTCTTGGTGCAAATA
>CBVK0102234313.1:0-21441 GCA_900067695.1 Picea abies
AGTGTTGCGGACAACACTTGTCTCAAGGGGAGGGGCATGTTAAGCCCTAATATTGGTTCATTACCACTTAATTGGGGCATATTAGATTAGTAATGTTATTTTATTTATGTCGGCTTTAGGCCACTAGTTGTAATTTAGATTAGTAATGTTATTTTATTTATGTCGGCTTTAGTCCATTAAACCTCCTAGTCTCCTATATATACCAAGGAGACATTTTCATTTTGAATCGTCTTGTACTTGAACATTTAAGTGGGGTAAAAGGAGGTTTCCCCCTCGAAGAGGCTTATTATCTAAAATTATCTCCTTTTCAAGGCATTGAGTACTTTTCCTGAGGTTTTTCTATGCTATATTGATGTTTGGTTCTTAACACTGCCACTGTTTATTCATGTTGCTTGAATACCAAAGGGTAGCGAACTTCGCAGCTAGTGGTTCAAAATGCTTAATGTCTGGGAAGGTTGCACCTTCTGACATCTCCCAGACAATAAAATCTATAAGGATCAATAGCCAGTTGAAATGAAATTCATATCCTTGATCCTATGCTTCTCTATAGTTGAGTTCCAATTGGCTCACCAGGTACTTCACCCAGTTCATCTGAAGGCCTTCCGCGCACTTCCCTACGAGGTTGAATACAAAACCAATGACTTGGGTAGGTTGGTTCTTTCTTACTAACTTCCCTACAATCAACTAACAGGCAAGGCACACTGCGCCACTCTGGATAGAAGCTACCTTGTAGCCTCGTGTTCCATTCTCGACATCGTCATAAGTGTCCTTGATCTTCTGTGCTAGAGAGTGATCCATGGATTTTCCTGGGTAAAACTCCTATGGATCAGGTCCTTGCATACTCAAGCTCGTGATCCGATTGATCAGTGTCAAATCAACTATTATACGGAGGTTTAGCCACAAATAGCCACCATGGTAACAAGACAACAACATCTTGACACATGCATTCACCTCTTGGTGTCTTCTAAAGTGGAGAATCTTCATGATGTTCATTAGGTTGGATTGTGCGAGGTTCATAGTCCACAACTGGGGGATTATCTTTCAATTCTTCCCTTTAGTTCTGGTCAGGTACTTATGTGGGGCAAGCATGTTATAGAATTTGCAATCTCCGAGGTTGAAGTCGTTGAACTTCAATGCTGTAATATTGTCTTGGTCTACTCGAACTACGTGGATTCCCTTCAGGAGGTACGCAGTGACCAAGGCGTACTCGAAATCTCTAGGTACGTTGTCTCGATTTACTATGCTACTCAAAGGTGGAATATAGGTGGGTAATATAGTCATGATAAATTTTCCATTTGCTAGATCATCCCTTTTCTTGGTTTGCTTTTCATCTGATGTTCAAGATGGTCTAGCTTTGCGAGCAATTGACAGAGAGGCTTGTAGTCCTCTCGTCGACGATTCTTGTACACCTGTAGACGTCGACATGACTCTTTCAGTCATGAGGTTGATTAGAACTTCTTCAACAAATTTCTCTGCATCACTCAACTCATCTAACATACACACTCGGGGTTAAAAATCTTGGCTTTGAGGAGTAACTTAGACACTGCAATAGAATAGACAGCAAGAGTGCGGTGATCACTGTATAAAATTAGCTTAGTTTGCAGGCTCAAGCTCTTAGTTGGAAAAAGTGTTCTTGGTTCATGGCGCGACAGGATAAATAGGTAACTCGACTATGGGTCACTTGCAACCGGTATGAAGCCTTCATTAACTCTGTTATGTCTGTTATGGTGCGGTCCCAATGGTCGGATGGTGAGTTGTCTATCCATTAATTTATTTCTACCTATTTGGAGCATTGGTATAACAGTTATAATGTCCCAAATGGCTATATTGCTTTGCCATGGAGAAGTGCCATGTGTTGTTGTTATGATATCCCAGTGAAGCTCCAATTTTGCAAATTTTCCTTCTGCGAGGTTCCCTCTGGAACCTTCTGCAACTTGTCGATCATAGCTCTCTTCTTACTTATCTTTCTAACCTTCTTTCCAGTGATCTTCATCTCAGTATTCCTTTTCCCATTCTGATTCTTATCTTATTTTGACATGGTGACTTCGCGTTGTTGAGATTCTTTCAAGGGTAATATTCTTTCTTTATCTGGGATAAATATTTCAGTCTTCTGTGGGTCTTCTAGTGTTCTTTCAACTTTGACATCTGGGTCTCTGGTGTTAAATAGCTTTGAACTATTCTTTTTTTCTTCAATCAAGTGTGCGATCCTCCTAGTCATGCATTCTTTTAACTCTTGCTTCTTTTGCTCTAAAAATTTTTCTTCTTCTTTCATTCTAGCTTGATCTCTTTCAACCCAAGGTTTTCCTAGTAACATGGTAAATGAAGCGATGTCCTTAGTAAATTTAATAATATCAAAATCTTCTTCTGTCAAAGTTCCATTTGCATTCATAGGTATCTAAGAGAGCCTCCCACATAGGGTTATCAATTTTCCTATGAATAATCCCATTCCTCCTAATGAATGAATCAGAGAAGGCTTTCCTAAAAGTTCCCAAGTTCTTTCTGTCATAATATTCACATGTGTTTCCTCATCCAAAACACAGTCAACGTCGAAGTCTCCTATCCTTGCTTTTGTAAGTTTTAAACCTGTGAAGTAAAGCAATGCATATAGATTCTTAAGCAAAACAAAATTTAATCAATGGCTCATACACAGAGTACACAAAGATTTAATACCGAAAACCCTCAACCAAGAAAACTTTTCTTATATTCATTATATCGAATTTCACCATTCACCATACAATATATATACAATGTTTTTAGGTATTCCATAGATACCAAAACCCTAATCCATTAATCCAAGATTAATTTACAAAACTACTAAAAATATCAAAAACTGCCCAAAAACAAATTCCGGGGCGCTGCCCCAGCCTACCTCCCATTGTCGAATGCTACGCGTAACTAGGGGGGGCATACTTGACCACCCCTGGGACCCTAGGAAAGCACCCGGCACACACAACACAAAGAACACTACTAGTGGGATCGTCAGACACAGTTGTCATATCTGACGCGCCCACACACACACATGCAAAGAATATAACACATACCCAACAACTTCAGTGCATTCTTTTTCTTTGAATATCTCTGATAATCAGACATGTCGGTGGTCATTCAGGGTTTCTTTCATATGTAGTAATACTTTTTCTGATTCTTTCTGGGGTTCTACCATAATCTTAGTTTCTGGTTCTGCCTTAGAGTTTTCTTGTCTCATGTTCATTTCTTGAAGCTTAACAATCAATCTAGTACAATCCAATACTTCATGGTCCATAGATTTGCAACAAAGACAACTGGGTCTTCTCCCAGGGAATTCCTTAGCAAGATGTCCTGGTTTTCTGCAACTATAACAGAGGGTTAATCCTCTCTTTCTTTTAAATGATCCCCAACCTTTCCTGCACTGTGCGCTAGGATCATGGTAGCTAACCTGCAAATATTTCTTTCTAGGATCCTTCATACACTTTTTATTCCAAACATTATTTATATGCATAGGTATAACATATCTTTCACTATTCTTATCAGATCTACTCATATCAAACCTTCTTTAATTTATTAATGCCCTAGTTTTTAAGCTGGGACAAAATCTATCAAACATACCTAGATCCATACTATTGAAACAAAAATTTCCACTTATCTTACTTCTACAGAGCACAAAGATTTCAAATCTAGAAATTTTCAATATTCTTACCTTTATCAGAGCACAGAGCATTCAAATCTTACCTCTTTTAATAAAAAATTCTCACTTTTTCCTTTCTTAGAGCACAAAGATTTCAGATCTTACCTCTTTTATTCAGATCAGACTTATTTTCTTGGCACAGAGCTTGCCAAACTAAGTAGAGTACTGCGCACTTAGAGCAACAGATCTACGCATAGATCTTTCACAATTTCAGGTCGGATCTTTGCACAATGTTTCTTCTTCCTCAATTCCCAACAATCACAGTTTCAGGTCCTAGCAACGGAACCATTTTTGGCACAGGGGTAGACACAAGGTTCAATGTTATAACAACGCACCAAAAAAATCCTAACTACCAGCCCTTTCGGAAACACCTATGAAGAATATGAAGTCTCACTCGAGGTAGAGGAAGGGGTAGTTTCAGGACTTAGGTGTCTACAACCTTAGCTGGGACACAGATTTGTGATTATAATACTTAATAGGGAACTTAGAACCATCAATTCATCATTATTTAACCAATATCTACTTCGCAGATAAGACAGAGCATCGCAACATTCACCTAGATCTAATGTATCTAAGCACTTAGCATAAAGAAATATATTAGATCTAGTAGATTCGACCACTAAGCAAGTTCAAATAGGTCAAATCTAGCATCCAGGGTCATCATAAGCACAAAGAACAACAGATATATCTATCTATATCAAATCACTTAGCAAGTAAAGACATAAACACATCATAACATCACACAGAGAAGAATAACACAGTATTTAGGTGGTTCACCCATGTTATCACTCCAAGAAACTCTTTGGGGTTGTAGGCCAAAGATGCTTGGTAACTCAAGAATATGGTAAATTTGGTATTCTTGGAACAATGGGATAACTCAATGACTAATGAAATGGACAACTCATCATACATTCGAATAAGACAACACTTTTAGAAATCAATAATCAGACAAGATAGTTTAAATAGGGGATGAAGAATATTAATCTTGATAACCAAATACAACTAGGTGTAGGATCAATACAAGATACCAAGAAGTCCTTCAATTCAAGTTTATGAGCTTAATAAAGAGATGACAGTCTTTAAAATCTAAGACAAACTGAAGTAAAGTACAGAAAGATAAGATGCATGAGCAATTCTGATATTGAAGACAAAATAAGACTGTGATTCTATTAACAAATAAGAGTCTATAACAGTAGCAAAATGTATCCAAGATTGAACCCTATGGTGCTCCAAATGTCTTTGGCTTTATAGCCTTACAAGATGAAATCTAGATCCTTGAAAGATGGATCAGATTTGCTAAAAATAGTCAAATCAAAATAGATACAACAAGTGTAGGATGAGATCCTATAAAAATGGATCTAGAATGCTAAAAATGAAAAGTCAAAACAAAATAGGAAAAGATCCTAATTAAGGGGTCAAACTCTATATTGATAATCTTCATGTCCTCCAAACTCTTTGACATATGTAGAAAACCTTCCAAGGCTGATGCATCTTCATAGGAAATTCGAATTTGCCACCTTTGGCAAAAAAGACAGTTTTTTGCTCATAAACTAGGTCACCAATTTTACCTTTCCACCTTCTTAAACACGTAATACATTAAGATAAAACCTTAAATATGATGTATTTAATTATTAAATCTTTAGAAACCAACCTTGAAATATTTGGTTGAGAAAAAGTCAGATCTGGGCAAAAATACGACCTTGCTGCCATGTAACAGGTTTCGATGGTTAAGAGATAAAAATCTGGGCCTGTTAACCACCGAAAAGCTCTGCTTTCTATGGTTAAGAGAGAAAAATTTGGGCCTGTTAACCACCGAAACCTGTAACTTTATGAAAATGTTTAAAATCTTCAAAATGTATTACCTGGATTTGTTGTTATCTTCACCCTTTTGCTATCTCTGAAGTTGGATCAAATCCTTGGTCAAGATCCTGCTTTGCAACCATTGTTTCAACTTGGTTCTAGGTGCTCATCATTTTTCAAATCAACATGACCACCTAACACCAATGCCTTTTTGTTCTGAAACATTTGCTTAGGAAATAAAATATGGGATCCATTCTATATTCAGGTGTATTGAAACAAGAAGAAATATCCTCTGCCCTATATTGAAATCTTATGGTGCTTTAGGAAGTGTAACCACAGAGCCTCCTACAAAAACTTGCAAAGGATCCAAGGTGGCAAAATTGGTGAACAACAACAGCTTCATTAGTATGAACATGATTCTTAGAGACTTCACAAAGCTTCATCTCTGTATCTTCGACAGCAACAATAATGTTTGATATATCATGATAAGATCGATATCTTCTTCCAACAGCTGGAGATATCCATAAACATGTGGAAATATCTTCGAACATCTCTTCATTCAAGATCTTTAGATATGGCCATGATTCTTCACTTTGGGTTCAAGCTTGAATGAATAATCAGCGGATACTTGTTTTACACATGTGACTGAGAAATCCATAATCAATCCATGTCTGTGCACACCTCTGACCTCTAAGACAATCAAGTCTTTGATGTAAAGGTCTGCAAGCTCAAGAAGGTCATCTTGCATATCTTCTGTCAAGTGCCCAGGATCAATATCATGATCATATATGATGGAAAAGGAATCTATAAAATCAAACTTCTTCTTGTTTGTGATGAATAATATTGGGTTATCCATCACAACAAAACATAGTTTCGGTCTTTTCTGTATTGAATCTTATGAGGAGCTAGAGCCTCAGTATGCACTGAAGAAAACAAGTTCTTATAAGCTCTGATCAATCTTTTCTGGGATTGATGACTGTTCAAAGGTGTAGAGAAATCATCTAGATGAAGAATTGCCTTTTCAGCCCTAGCAATGCTTATAACATGCACTCCACGCATAGTCAGTTAAACAAGGTGTTTCCAGACCTTGATAGAAAACCAAATAGATTCCATATATAGGTTATCTAAAAAAGGTGCTTGCTTATGACTGAAATGAGGCCATTGGAACAGTTGGTAGTATTGCTTTGACACCTGCAAAATACTTATAGTATGCTCATCGACAACTGAATAGCAACTGGAAAATCGACATTTTGATCACTCTGTGTTCTACATTTAAAGGTTTATATATATGAATACTTCCTTATATAATGTTGCACAAGAGAAAGTAGATACTGTCGTGTTTTGTTTTAATGCTACACATCTAGATTCCACAACCATATGTTTTACAACAATGGGGTAAAGGAATTTGCTTCCAGCTAGCAAACTCAGGTTGATGCTTCTTTATTTCCTTCATCTCAAAAACCTGCAACTTTGAACCTATTGTACCCATTCAACATCTATACCAAGTTCATTTATATTTGCTTGACGAGCTACTGCATCTATAGAACTTGGCAATTTGAGTATTCTGAAATACCACATTTTTGAAAACGCTACCTCATCTTGCGGGGAACTTTTGACTACCTTCTCAAGCTCTAAATTCAGATCTGAAAGTACCATTGGAAATCTTAGGATGTCTAGTTTTCAATCGACTATTTGAGCATGTGAAATGGCCTTTCCATGACTGAGAAAATTGATTTTTCCCAAGGCATTTTATTTCTGGAAAACCTACACTTTCGGTGGTTAAACTAACCCTGAATTTCACCTGTTAACCACCGAAAGCCCTATTTTTGGTGGCTAATGAATGCCTACAGGTTCTCCTAAGCCACTGAAACCTATAATTTCTATTTATTGAAAACAAGATTAAATGCAATGTTTATTTTGAACTTATTTACAAACAACAAGCTTTCAAATAAGCCTAGGAAAATTTTCAAATAAATTGTTCAAGTATTTTCTATCACCTAAAATGACAAAACTTGATGGTGCTATTTTAGGAGATAACAATTGGCTCCTACTCAAGGATGGAATCCTCCCAGTGAGGTTCCAAGAACAATCAGACCCATGCCTATCCATTTAACCTAAAAAATTTGCCACCTGCTCAACAACCATTCACGATTTGTATTGTGTCTAGTCCATTGGGCTATGGAGTCATCTGGCCTGAGCAACTTATCTTCGGACAACCTGTAGCATGATTTGGTTATTCAACAAATAACTGAAAACATTCTAAGTGCTCATATGAAGAGCTTATTCAGTTTCCTATTCCTACACTAACCAACCATACTGCCTCTTATCAGGTGAATTCATGTTTCCAATGAAGCCATGTAAGGAACTGATTTACTAACATCATGCTAGATCTTGACCAGAAAAATAATGAAAGTCATAGCAAACAAAAATGTATTTTGAACATATGATAAGACCAACTTTCATCTATCAAGAATATTTTAACATTCATATTGTTCATGGATTCTATAAAATTAATAATAGGGTCATGAAAGACATAAAGCAATACCACTTTGGACTGTTGATCCAACTATAAATTGAAATGGTGTTGAAGGCTTCCTTTACTAATCTCATTGTTGAATGCAAGTTGCTCGAGATCTATTGGAGAAACATATAGGATGGACTGCTGATCTAGAATCTTCAAATCCTCACCTTCTTCTTCATCTCTGTTGCAAACCACTTTTGTCTGCAAATATGGAAACTCAAGGCTTCCTTTAGTATTTGTTGTAGATATGAAATTATCTCCTACTGATATGCCAATCTGCTCATCATTTTTCAAATTTTCAAAAGGGATAATCAGATCTTCATGACAACCATCTTTAAAAGATGCATTTAATACAATGTTAAAAGCATCACAATGGTTATCATAATGTGAATCATCAATCTCTCGATAACGAAGAGTATTCTTGATAGCAGCGTACTCTTCATTAACATCTGAGTCTTTAGTCAATAAATGAAATTCATGACAGCATTCAAGATAGAGATGATCGTCTGGAAAATGGTCTTTACAAAACACATGAAAAGCAACATGAAAATCTGCCAAAGAGTTGATACTGGCATAAGGTAGAGACCGGTACCAATCACGAGCAATTCCCTCTAATGAGAAATAGAAGAGTCGGATCTGAACATCCTCATGCACAACTTGCAACCGATGCATGTAATCATGAAAGTCTAGCAAATGTCCAGCTGGCACTTCCCATTCTTCTCCTCAAAATCTGGGAAGACTATTTTCCCATTCATCTCTACTAGGCACTGGATTAGGGAAACCCACATTTTTTGAAAAATCACAAAACACATACCTCTTAGCAAAGATCTGGTTCAAGCCATACCAGTGGGGTCACCAACAGATTTTTGAACAATGGAGTCACCATATAGATGATTACAACCAATTGATGTCTAGGCTTTGTCTATCATCAAATTTGAATCTAATGTCGTCTCCCAGGGAAGCTGAGCTTCAATCTCCTCTCCCCGGCAACGACACCAATTTGTTATCACTCCAAGAAACTCTTTGTGGTTGTAGGCTAAAGATGCTTGGTAACTCAAGAATATGGTAAATTTGGTATGCTTGGAACAATGGGATAACTCAATGACTAATGAAATGGACAACTCATCATACATTCGAATAAGACAGTGCTTTTAGAAATCAATAATCAGACAAGATAGTTTAAACAGGGGATGAAGAATAGTAATCTTGATAACCAAATACAACTAGGTGTAGGGTCAATACAAGATAGAAAGAAGTCCTTCAATTCAATTTTATGAGCTTAATAAAGAGATGACATTCTTTAGAAGCTGAGACAAAATGAAGTAAAGTACAGAAAGATAAGATGCATGAACAATTCTGATATTGAAGAAAAAAGAAGACTGTAATTCTATTAATAAATAAGAGTCTATAACAGTAGCAAAATGTATCCAAGATTGAACCCTTTGGTGCTTCAAATGTCTTTGGCTTTATAGCCTTACAAGATGAAATCTAGATCCTTGAAAGATGGATTAGATTTGCTAAAAATAATCAAATCAAAATAGATACAACAAGTGTAGGATGAGATCCTATAAAAATGGATCTAGAATACTAAAAATGGAAAGTAAAAAAAAATAGGAAAAGATCCTGATTAAGGGGTCAAACTCTATCTTGATAATCTTCATGTCCTCCAAACTCTTTGACATATGTAGAAAACCTTCCAAGGCTGATGCATCTTCATAGGAAATTCGAATTTGCCACCTTTGGCAAAAAGGACAGTTTTTTGCTCATAAAATAGGTCACCAATTTTACCTTTCCACCTTCTTAAACACATAATACATCAAGATAAAACCTTAAATCTGATGATTTAATTATTATGCATCTTTAGAAACCAACCTTGAAAGATTTGGTTGATAAAAAGTCAGATTTGGGCAAAAATATGACCTTGCTGCCATGTAACAGGTTTCGGTGGTTAAGAGATAAAAATCTGGGCCTGTTAACCACCAAAAATCTCTGCTTTCGGTGGTTAAGAGAGAAAAATCTGGGCCTATTAACCACCGAAACCTATAAATTTCTGAAAATGTTTTAAATCTTCAAAATGTATTACCTAGCTTTGCTGCTATCTTCACCCTTTTGTTATCTCTGAAGTTGGATCAAATCCTTGGTCAAGATCCTGCTTTGCAACCATTGTTTCAACTTGGTTCTAGGTGCTCATCATTTTTCAAATCAACTTGACCACCTAACACCAATGCCTTTTTGTTCTGAAACATTTTCCTAGGAAATAAAATATGGGATCCATTATGTATTCAGGTGTATTGAAACAAGAAGAAATATCCTCTTCCCTATGGTGAAATCTTCCAGTGCTTTAGGAAGTGTAACCACATAGCCTCCTGCAACAAATTGCAAAGGATCCAAGGTGGCAAAATTGGTGAACAACAACAACTTCATTAGTATGAACATGATTCTTAGAGACTTCACAAAGCTTCATCTCTGTATCTTTGACAACAACAATAATGTTTGATATATCATGATAAGATCAATATCTTCTTCCAACAGCTGGAGATATCCAAAAACATGTGGAAATATCTTCAAACATCTCTTTATTTGATCTATTTAGATCTGGCCATGATTCTCGACTTTGGGTTCTAGCTTGAATGAATAATCAACTGATACTCGCTTTACACATGTGACTGAGCAACCCATAATCAATCCATGTATGTGCACACCTCTGACCTCTAAGACAATCAAGTCTTTGTTGTAAAGGTCTGGAATCTCAAGAAGATCTTCTTGCATATCTTCTGTCAAGTGCCCAAGATCAATATCATGATCATATATGATGGAAAAGGAATCTATAAAATCAAACTGATTCTTGTTTGTGCTGAATAATATTGGGTTATCCATCACAACAAAACATAGTTTCGGTCTTTTCTGTATTGAATCTTATGAGGAGATAGAGCCTCAGTATGCACTGAAGAAAACAAGTTCTGATAAGCTCTGATCAATCTTTTCTGGGACCAGTGACTGTTCAAAGGTGTAGAGAAATCATCTGGATGAAGAATTGCCTTTTCAGCCCCAACAATTCTTATAACATGCACTCTGTGCATAGTCAGCTAAACAAGGTGTTTCCAGACCCTGATAGAAAACCAAATAGATTTCATATACAGGTTAGTTGAAAAATGTGCTTGCTTATGACTAAAACGAGGCCATTGGAACAGTTGGCAGTATTGCTTTGACACCTGCAAAATACTTACAGTATGCTCATCGACAATAGAATAGCAACTGGCAAATCGACATTTTGATCACTCTACGTTCTGAATTTAAGGGTTTATATATACGAATACTTCCTTATATAATGTTGCACATGAGAAAGTAGATACTGTCGTGTTTTGTTTTAATGCTACACATCCAGATTCCACAACCATATTTTTTACAACAATGGGATAAAGGAATTTGCTTCCAGCTAGCAAACTCGGGTTGATGCTTCTTTATTTCCTTCAGCTCAAAAACCTGCAACTTCGGACCTATTGTACCCATTCAACATCTATACCAAGTTCATTTATATTTGCTTGACGAGCTGCTGCATCTACAGAACTTGGCAATTTGAGTATTCTAAAATACCACATTTCTGAAAATGCTACCTCACCTTGCGGGGAACTTTTGACTGCCTTCCCAAGCTCTAAATTTAGATCTGAAAGTACCATTATAAATCTTAGGATGTCTAGTTTTCAATCAACTATTTGAGCATGTGAAACGGCCTTTCCACGGCTGAGAAAATTGATTTTTCCCAAGGTATTTTATTTCTAGAAAACCTGCACTTTCGGTGGTTAAACTAGCCCTGAATTTCGCCTATTAACCACTGAAAGCCCTGTTTTCAGTGGCTAATGAACGCCTACAAGTTCGCCTAAGCTATCGAAACTTGTAATTGCTATTTCTTGAAAAGAATATCAAATGCAATGTTTATTTTGAACTTATTTACAAACAACAAGCTTTCAAATAAGCCTAGAAAAAATTTCAAATAAATTTTTCAAGTATTTTCTATCACCTAAAATGACAAAACTTGACGATGCTATTTTAGGAGATAACAACCCCCATTGTGGGGCTACGTCCACCAAATATTCTTCTTTATTAGCTTCAATCAGTCATCTACATGCATAGAGCCACAAAATCCCTACTTCGCATAGGACAGGAGATCTGCACACACCTTGCCAGATCCTTCTTCCCCAAGCTAGGTCTAACACAAAGCCTTTCACAGTCTGTTACAACCACTTGCACTTAGCTCTACAAGTTTCTCACAATATTCACAAAGCATCTACAAACCATACTTGCACTTAGCACTTAGTTTATCGGCCCCGCTACTTATGTCACCTAGCTACTTATTTATACTTTACAAAATAGGCCTAAACATGGGTAAACCCATGTGCCGACATCCCATACCTGTTACATAATCTCAAATCCCAAAAAGGACCCAAAAAGGGGCCGATATCCTGTGATATTTGCTTCGTCTTCGAGAGGCTATCGAAGTCCCAAAATAGGTCAAACTTGACCAAGGATCTCACAAAACTTGGTCAAGGACCAACGAATCTATTTTATTTTTATTGTTTGTAGATGTTTTGTGTATTTATTGGAAGAAGAAAGATCAATTGCCTATCTTATTCAATCATCTCATGTTTTATTGCAAGCAAATGCTAAAGTTTTTACAAGTCCCAAGAGAATCCAAAAGGTCAAAATACAAAAGAGATTTTCAATATCAAATTTTGAAGATCTATGAATGAGGGTGTGACATCCAGATATTCAAGCCAAAAAAGTGCAACATCATGTGATGTTGAAATCATAAAGAATATCGAGATTCTTGGAGATTTCTACATGAAAGTTTTAGTTGCTAACCAACAATACCAAAAACAAATTCAATATAGAACGAGATCAAGGTGACCAAAGAAATGATATGAATACCAAACAAAGACATGATATCAAAGAGAAGTCAATCCAAATCCACCATACCATCACTATAGATTAAGTATTCTCAAAAACCCACTATCCATCCTACTTATTCACCATGGTATGCTCATATCTTTCCTTATTTTACGTTCAACAATCCATCCATATTGAAGTCTAAACTTTCATTTGTTTATGTAGTCAATATTAAATTTCTCATGACACTACTACTATCACATTATGACTTCAACATATCTTTCCTTCATGAGTTTTCGATACTTTCCTACTCCATCCACCCATAACCCATGGAATAACATAACTCAATTCCCTTACAAAGTTGTTTTACCTCGCTATTATATCCTTTTACAAATAAATTTGATGGTGAAAACCTGTCTCAGGCACCATCGGGCCTTGGGGTGTTTAGAAACCAGTTTATTGGTGTCCATTCTTCATGAATAATATTTTTTTTATTTTAAAAACCATTTTGGGCGCAATCAGACAAATATTGTTTAGAAACCAACTTTCTCACGGACAAGATTTTCAAATAATGAAAGTGAAATCAAAATTCCATCCAAGTTCCATTGTTATTTACCTCATAAATTTATAAACTTGTCGCCCCATCAAAATGTTATTTCATATCTCAATTTACAGAAGGTGGTTGCTCCAAATATCGTTTTACTAGTTATGATATCCAAGTACCACATGATCCAGGTTCTACTCATCCAACTCAATTCAACTTACCATTATGAACCAGCTCAACTCTCTTTCTTCTCAGGATACCATATATTTATTGCATAACTCTTGGACTTTTCAAGTAGGTACATGTATTTTCTTTTCTAATCTAATCAATAATTCATTGAATGTTATAATAAGTGTACTAGGACAATTCCCTATGCCTATTATGATATTTTTGTGTGCTCTCCTCTACCCTTCCTATCTATCATTTTCTGAATGGGAAAAAATATCAATTGGGGGGGGGGTGTTATTCATGTCAATTTTTCATAGAAACCTACACAAGAGACCTAGCTAAAGAAAATACAAACAAAGATTATTGAGAAAAGGAAAAGAGATTCAATATGGAAGAATGAGAAAATATGTCACACTACTCCAATGAGATTATCAATGATCAAATACAATGAATGAATGAGTGATACACATTCATATAGGGAAGAACATTCCATAATTAAGAAAAGTGAACCATTGGTGATATATTATTAGGAATACCTGCAAGCATAATAATGATGGTCTAAAAATAGAAATAGCTACAATTAACTACCACTAAACTATTGAGTAAAAAACAGAAATATTTACAACACCCCCGTGAACATCACTATTGAGTAATAAAAAATGAGTCCCGAAAAAAAGGCCATATTAGGTACTCATGTACAATGCAACTAATGAACACTAAATAAAAAAATGATCAAAGAGGGAAAACCACATGGGAACAAAAACCCCCCTCAAAAGACAATGCATCAAAAGAAGAAAACGCAACTGGTAGGAAGTTGTGTTCTTCACTCCAAGACAATCCTACAAATTCTAAAACTTATGATCACTGAAAGTATTCGTGAATATGTAGAAATATTTATGGATCTGATGAATTCCTTTGGAAACTTGTCTTGCCTTGTACCTCTTGATCATGTTGACCCATCTGCACCTTAAAATATTCCTTTATGGTGGAAGTGGAACCAGATCCCAAGTTTGATTCTCTAGGAGTGAGTCATACTCATCTTGCATGGCTGCTTGCAATAATGGATTTCCCACAACCTCAATGTAGTTATGTGGATTATAATATTGAACCATATATAAATGCATGGGAATCACTGGTTCAGAAGTTGAAAGTACATGAGAGGGCTCCTCATGTTGATATCGAGTCCTCCTTGAATCTAATGGATACCCTGCAAGGTTTCATGTTGCCCAAAGTGTGGATTGTTCCCACTTGGGCATCTTTTGAAGCTCCGACGTTGTCTCTTCATATGGATGTAATACCTTCTCAAATCCATGTACAAAATCCTATGAGTATGAGTCTGAATATGATTCTGAATATGTAGCATCTGAGTGTATGGAATCATCATTTATGATGTCTAGAACCGATGGAAGCACAAGAGTATCTGCATGTTGCACTAGTGGTGGATGCAAAGGACTCTCCTCAAACTGAACATTGCACTCAATGATGAGTCGGTCAGTTGTTACACATTATTTTCATCATCCCTATGAGCGTTAATGATGTAAACCTATCTATAGTCTTCAGAGGGGTCAGTAGCATGAGTTCCTAAAGGAAGAAGGGAGAAGAACTTTTCTTGAGAAAAGAAGTTGCATTTTCCTTTGGAAAAACCCTATAAAAATGGAAGTTCGCAGGTTGCTATATAGGTAGGGTACGAGAATGCCTAATTCTCGCAGGTTGCACCATAGCTGGGTTGCGAGAGGTTCGCAGGTTGCTCTATAGGTAGGGTGCGAGAATGCTTACACGTGGGAAAAATGAGTGTTTTCTCAAATCTTATAGAAGGAGAAACTTCCATGGTGAGGTAGAATCCTAATGGTTTGGATATTCCTCACTTTCATGATTTAGTGGGATCATCCTAACCTTCTCATCTTATCCTCTTCAACTTATAAAAGGAGAGGAGCTCTCATGGAGAAAGTTAGCTTGGAGCTTTTGGGATTGGCTAAGTTGGATTTGGCTTGGAATTATTAGCTTGATTAGAGTGGTTTTGAGTTTTACCTTTGTCAAGATAGATTGTGAATACTATCAGATCTGTGCTCTCAGAATTCTTGGAGTGAAAGTGTGTGGGGAACGAAGGACAATTGGAAGGGACCTTACGAAATCAAGGCCATGGTTGTAATATCTCTTTCACATTTAATATGATACAATAATATGATTCTTTCCTATGATTCTTGTTGTGTTTTATTGTATGATTCCTTGATCACATACATAGGTTTATATTGAGTTTGTGCTATTGCTATAACTTTGGATGGTTGTGTTATTTTGCAGGTTCATCATTGTATGAGCATTGGAACGGAGCTAGAATGGAAATGGTGAGAGGAAGCGACATTTAAATGGTATGTCACCCATCCCTCTTTAGTTAGTAAATTCAATATTTAAAACTTAAGGAAAGCGCCATGTTTTGGTGTATTTTGTTCTAGATCTAGGTGGATCTAGGGAGATCTGTTAGTGTCCACACCTATCGATTTGTCCGATAACATCAATGGAGGGATCAATCAACCTATACCCCTTCACATCATATGGATATACCACAAAGATGCAAGGTGTGCTCTATGGATCTAATGCTTTCCTCTTTTCAGAAGGAATATGGGCCCATGTGTAACATACCCAACCCCTTAAAGATCTCTTCTATGTATGGGGCATCAAATTTTTTCTTTCCCTGGTTCATTTTTGGTCCCTTACTTAAGAAAAACCCTCTTATTTAGCTTCCCCAAAATTTACATCTCTCATTGTGCGACTGAACCAGTTAGCAGGGTCTTCTTCATGACCTCAGGCTGAAAACCAGGAGCTAAGAGCCTGTGTTAGCAAAGGTTTCAACACTTCGGAAGTTCCCAAACTTCAAGAGTTCCAAAAGTGTTGTCAAATTCTCATATCGTCGAACAATGGAGGGGATCAACAGTCCACATCCTACGCTGAGATCTACAGTTAAAAGGGGGCTTCGATATTCGACGCAGGACACTCCTTTTTCCTAACCCCCAAAGTACTGAAATATCTCCACATGGCTTAGTCCTTCGTCGATCGATGTTCAACGGTATTTGTTCCATGCATTCGACGTTCTGGCAATCAGAGATCATCATTGGGATTTCGACATTCGACGGTCAAGTATCCCCGTTGAGCATTCCTTTTTACCATACTATACCCAAACTCCCTAAATTTTTCCAGTGGCCTTGGCCCTTTGGCATTTAGTGTTCAACGTTTTATGTTGGATGTTCTTAGATTGTAAAACACCCCAAAACTCCCGAACTCCCAAAGTTATCCAAACTCCCAGAGTCCCATATATGTCACCAGCCACGTTAGTCAGGCAGGAACGAACCAAGAAATGACACATGGTGAGGGTCGAGGGGTGACACGTGTCATACCCTAATAGGCACAAGGGATGGGTGAATAATCCAAATCTAGGTGACACGTGTCACCTTGGTTGTGGGTCCATGTCACCCAGGATGACATCAATAGGCCACATCACCCACATCATATGGTTGAGATTTATCCATGTGGATTCGTAGATCCATGGTTCTCATTACTTCATTGCTCTAGGATTTAGGGCTCACTGAATCCTCTCGACATAAATCCCCCGAAGAGCTAAGTCCATGTACTCTCAAATCTAGCGTCATGTTTCCACTTCTTATCAATGGCCAAGATTTATTTCGGCGTTCATGACTTCGATGAGTTTCACACCTTGAAAACCCTTGGCCAAAATTCTTCAGAGTACAGAGGCTCCAAACCACAGGATCACTTGCCACGTACCCATTCATCCAATGGTCCTCGTCACTTTGGTAGTTTAGAATTCGGGAGTTTGGCATGTATCTTTCGGATTTCCTTCTATACCACACCAGATTTATCGCAATGTACACCTAGCATCTACGACCAGGATTCACTCTGGCTCATAGAGCTCCAGGGGAAATTTGCACGCCCCTATATTTCCCAATTACCCAGACTCTCAGATGATCGTCGATTTGTGGGCACGTGTCCCTCCCTTCTCAACAATCTAGATTTATTCTGCAACTCCGGCCTTCAGGAGTTTCAACGTTACTAGACCACTCCTAATCTCTCAAAGTAGCACTTCATTGAAGCACTTAATGACTCCCTTTCTACATCCAATCTAGTGAATGAGAGAGATCCACACTATTTTCAAGGATCGTGGAGTCACCAGTCCCAAAGTCCAGAAAGAGCTAGCCCCTTTTGGACTAGTGCAAGGTTCCCAGACCCTGGTCACATGGATACTTTGGAAATTCTATAGACTAAGTGTCAATCCTTTAGCATCAATTGGGTTAAGGACATGGGCATGAGCCCTCATTCATATGGGTGGTTAGTCTGAAGGGAAACACTCTTCTCCCACAGAGAGGAACTTGACATTACCGCTAAGAAAAATTCAAAGAATCAACATGACTTATTCATTTAATTTATTCCTACCCTGGACTCTCCTATGGACTCATATCCCATGACCCTCTAACAACTAAACTGAGATAAATCAAAGATCACATAGATATAATAGTATACAGAAAACAAGGATCATTTCTAATAATTGTTCAAATACTGAAAGACGTAATCATAAACACATACCTTTCATTATCACATCCAATATATTATACAGAGTATGAAAATACTTATCAGAACTAGAAAATGTGAAGTAATTGTTGAAAGGGGTGCCCATTTCCTCCCAACCATAGGCACAGTCACTCATGATGGATTTACCACTAGCCACCCCTGAGCTAGACCATGATTCTCTGAGATAGATTCTCTCTCTTTTCTCCACAACAGTCAAGGACGAAGGTTTCTCTCCTCCTCCCATGGGAATTGGGTGTCTGGTTTTCTCTACTCCAATCAAGCAGGTATTCATGAGTACTTCCTCGATCACTCATTAGCTCCATTTATTAGCTTGTATCCAAACCCTTTCCATGGATTCTTTCAACCAAAACTAGCTTATTGCTCAACTTGTTTCTTTCAACTTCAGATTCGAAGTCTCCTTCCCTTTTCTTCTCGGGAGAGTGTTTTCTCTGCTCTGCTATCTGGAAGATCTATCTATGTCCCCAAATTACCTCCTTTCTTTCCTTCCTTATCAATGTTGTGTGGGTATGAATCCCAATTTGTGGCCAGGTATGGAATCCTTATAGATGGGTACCCTACCCCATCTCCACATTAACTCTTAAGGATAGCCTTCCAACTACCAGCCTTCCTGGTAATTCATTTCTGGGTTAGAGGACTATTGAGCAATTACACCCAGTAGGTACTAGTCTGGTGAGGGTCATCTCAACCATTATTTTCTTTCCCTTACCATCTCTCTCATAGCATCCATGGTCTATCTTGGAAAACTCCCTCCTTTTTAGAGATTGTGCAACAAATATTCAATTTCTATTAATAATAGAAAATTCATACATTGACCCTTTTATACAAGGTTCATCAAATCGAACATTCACACACATTTGGTCTTCCATAGTCTCTTGGCCAATTATAGTTATATTAACAAACTAGGGGAAACAAGGGTATTACAATCCCATCCCCCTTAAAGGAACAATGCCCTCTATGTTCTATATGTTGATGTGCTCTGTATGTATAGAAGTAAACAAAAATGGGTATGCATGTCTCATGGAATCCTCCATTTCCCATGTAGCCTCATATGGGCCTAAGTGTTTCCACTGAACCTTGACCTGTACAATGGTTTTGTTCCCGAGTAGGGTTCGCTTCATGTATATTATGCATTTAGGTTCTGGCAGGAATTCTCCCTCGAGTTCCACCTAAATCACAGACCAGTAAATAATATGATTAGAATCATGTACATATTTATTTAATAAAGAAACATGGAAAACATTATGTTCTTTCACTGTGGGAGGGACTGCTAGTCGATAGGATATTGGTCCCACTCTATCCAAAACTTCAAAGGGTCCACAATACCGAGGTGCCAACTTGGCACAATCTCCCATACTCAAAGAGCTTTTCCTGGGTCTAACTCAGACATAAACATGATATCCTTCTTTGAACTCTCTAGGAGTCCTTTTCATGTCTGCATAGATATTTTGTCTATCCTGAGATATATTCATATTTTGCCTAATTTGAATCACTTGATGTTCCATTTCCTTTAGCATATCTAGCCCAATTTTAACTTTGTCTATTGGGTTGTTCTAGCTGATTGGAATGTTGCATTGCCTTCCATAGAGGGCTTCAAAAGGACTCATTTTTAATGACTCTTGATAGCCATTTTTGTAAGAAAATTATACCAGTGGTAGGTAGTCCTCCCACTTGGGTTGATGAATTACATTCATCCTCAACATTTCTTCTAATACTTGGTTTACCCTTTCTATATTCCCATCAATTTGAGGGTGATATGTTGTACTAAAGAGTAATTTGGTTTCAAAACCAGCAAACTGAGATTTCCAAAAGTTTGAAGTAAACTTTGTATCTCTATCAGATATAATTTCCTTAGGCATGCCATGCACTTTGAATATCTATTTCATGAATATGTTGGAAATATCTATTGCCTTTCAAGTTGACTTGACAGGTATGAAGTGAGCACCTTTGCTCAGTTTGTCCACAACTACCATGATGGCATCGTTCTGTTTGGTTGATCTTGGTAATCCTGTGATGAAATCCATGGAGATGGTTTCCCATTTCAATTCAGGAATTGCTATGGGTTGCAACATCCATGCTAGGTGTTGGTTCTCTCCCTTGACTTGCTGACACTCTAGACACTTAGCTAATTAATCAACTATGTCCTTTTTCAATCCGGTCCAATAAAATAATTTCCTAGTGGTCGTGATCATTTTCTGATAACCAGGATGGCCAGTATATGTTCTATTATGTAGTTCATCCATTATGAACCTCTTCAATTCATAACAACTTGGAATATACAATATTCCCTTGTAGGTCAATAGGAATTCATTAGGTATCTGATAACCTTCATACTTTAGCCCTGTGGGATATTGCTTTAGGTATGATGCCATGGTATTGAAAAATGTATATGTTTCTTGTGCAGTTTTGACCCTCTCTTTGATGTCTAATTAACTGGTGCTTACACCTACCAAGTGAACTAATTTCATACCTCTACTAAGGGCATCAACCACCCTATTCTCCTTTCCTTTGATATGTTTGATTTCAAAATAAAACTCACTAAGGAGAGCCATCCACCTAGCTTGTCTCACATTGATTTTTGGTTGGTCAAACAAATACCTCAACCCACTATGATCTGTCATAAGAACAAATATTCTACCTAAACGATAATGCCTTCACATTTTTAAAGCATGCACTATGGAAACCAATTCCATATCATGGGTCTCATAATTGACTTCATGCTCGTTCAATTTTCTGGATTCGTAGAAAATCACATGTCCTTCTTGCATAAGGACTCCTCCAAGCCCTTCCTTGAAGGAATATGTACACACTAGAAAGTCTTTGTTTGGATATGCAATATTCAGTACAGGTGCATTGGTTAGAAGTTATTTTAGCTCTTGAAATATTTCTTCGCATTTTGATGTCCAAATGAATTTAAGTGAGATCGGAAGAAGAAAATCACATGTCCTTCTTGCATAAGGACTCCTCCAAGCCCTTCCTTGAAGGAATATGTACACACTAGAAAGTCTTTGTTTGGATATGCAATATTCAGTACAGGTGCATTGGTTAGAAGTTATTTTAGCTCTTGAAATATTTCTTCGCATTTTGATGTCCAAATGAATTTAACCTCGTTTTTTTGAAGGGAGGTGATTGGGTAACCAATATTGGAGAATGCTCTTATGAATCTCCTATAGTATCCTTCCAAGCTCATAAAGGATCTGATATCATACACATCCTTTGGGGTAGGACAATCCATTATGGCTTTAATATTGTGAGGATCAACTGGCA
>CBVK0102234352.1:0-14563 GCA_900067695.1 Picea abies
CAGCCACTAGGGACACGTCCACCTGTGCTCACCCACAGGGACGTCACTCTCAAGAGATTAATTCAACTGATCCCACAAGAGTACCATCTGGAGAACCATCTCGAACTGAATCAACTAAGTCCATAGGAGTACAAGGGAGAACATCATCTCAAGATGACTCAACTCATTCCAGAGGAGCACAAGGCATGAGACCATCTCAAGTCATCTCAAATCAGTCCAGAGGAGTAGACAAGAGACCACATGTCATCACAACTCAGTCCAGAGTCTGTCGCACACCCATCACATGGGCACACCCAACGCATGGGCTCTCTCACAAATCGTCTCAACTCAATCCAGAGGAGAACGACCTAGAGAATGTCACACGACATTACAATCATCAACAACCAATGGGTAGTCTCTAAATGAAGAAAGCACTTCTAGAAATTTTCCTCTAATGACCAAATTCTTTGGTCAGTTATAGTGACCCTTCCACTCTCTAGTAATTATCATTGTGACAATAATATTTGGTCATTGTTATGATGTTGTGCTAGATATCTTTGGCCTACTACACATATATGGGTACCATGAATATGTCTTGAGCACCATGAACGATTCTCTAGTTCTAACCAGTGTCAAAGGAGGAAAACAAGTCCCTTAGGCCCCAAGCAAAGCTTCTAGGAATCAATCACCATGAAAAACAACATGGAACCACGACTCTCTATGGGGTCTTGGTCATTTGAGTTGGATATGGACACCATTGGAAGGTTTTGTACACCATGGATGGGTCATAAGGCGTTGAGCATCATCAACGTATGCAAATAAGTTCCTTAGGATCTTATCAAAGCTTCTCGAGCTTAAGAGCATTGAACAAATCCTTTAACCAACACATGAGAATTTTGTAGGGATTCTTTGTTCTCCAAGTGGGATACAAGCACAATGGGTAGGTTTTGTGCACTTGAAAAGGGTGTCAGGGAATAAACATGGTTGAGGTAGAAATAATATCTTTAAGGCCTAATTGAACCTTCTCAATCTCAAGCAACATGAGTAAAACCTATACATCATGACATGAGCCTTCTCTAGGGAATATTTGGCGTTGAGTTGAATATAGGCACCGTTATGAGGTCTTAAGCATCATTGATAGGTCTCAATTTATTAACCATTGTCATGGGAGGGGAATAAGAGCCTCTATCCCTAAACCTTTCTTCTCATGATCAAGTGGTATGGATGAGTCCTCAAACCACCACATATGACCTCTGTAGGGTATCATTCAATTCCAAGTGGGATATCGACGCCACGACTAGGTTAGTTGTGAACCAAGAATGGGTCTCGAGGTCTAACTAAGGTCAGATGATGAAAATAATGGCCTTGTGCCCTAAATGAAGCTTCCCAGGATCAAGTACCATGAACAACACCTACAATCCATGAAGCTTCTTAAGCTATAGCACCATGAACACATACTCAAACCACCACATGAGAGCCTTGTAGGATATCTTCGACCTACTAGAGAGATACATTATTAAGCCATAAAATAGGCCCTAAATAGGAATGTGTCTTAATCCCACACTAGGAATGGTTCTTGGGGCCATGGTCAGGGTTCTTTAGCATCTAAGTGGTATATAGGCATCATGAGTAGGTTTTATGCAATGGAAATGGGTCTCAAGGCCTAAACATGGTTAAGGGGGAAAACAAGAGGTTTAAACCCTAAATTAACCTTCTTGAGCTCAAACACCATGGTTAGGGGAGGAAGAAACTTGGGCCTTATACCCTAAATGTAGCTTCTTGAGCTCAATAACCATGAACAACACCTACAAACCACAACACGTGCCCTTTCTAGAGAGTCTTTGGCATCAAAGTTAGATCTGATTGATGGGATGGAGAATGAGGCCATCACCAATCCAAAGGGATAACTAAAGGTCTATTTGAATGACAATAATATCCATGTCTCAATCCCAATAATTCCTTAGTATCTTTGCTAAGCTAAATATTAGAGGACAAAGCACATGCATATGTTGGCACAATTGTATGTGTATGTAAAAAAGTATTTTTGTTACCAATTGTATGTAAGAAAGTATTTTTATTACCTATTGATATTATCTCACTTGTATGCATATGCATGTTTTACTTTTGTTATCTTAATGTTTTACTTTTGTTATCTTAAATTCTATAGAGAAACATATTTGTGTTCCCAGTTTTACGCATATATAAGCCCAATATTTTCAATAGTTGTGCCATCAAAATATATAATAGTGTATTCTAGGAATGTTATCTCTTGTCTTTTTAAAAATTATAGAGGCCAATGATAGCTCCTCTCTCTAGTTGTAAACATTTTCTCTTTTTAATCATCGATATAATAGTGTATTCTAGGAATGTTATCTCTTGTCTTTTTAAAAATTATAGAGGTCAATGATAGCTCCTCTCTCTAGTTGTAAACATTTTCTCTTTTTAATCATCGGTTGTATGGGTAATGGTATTAGTTTCCATGTCCAAATTTGGAAAGGGATGCTCTATTTTTCCCTTGGTTTGTATATGTAATGTCAAGTTCCATTATTAATATAAGTTTGTTGATGTTAAAAAAAAATAGTTAAAACGAGTGGAAACATATATGATTAATAAGATTTCACCTCTACAACACAAGCCACAAAGATTCAAAGACCTCGAAAGAGATTTAGAATGCAATAAAAAAAATACTTGAATCCGTAGGTTTTTAAAACCCACACCTAAACACGTGTATGCTCTTCTCTAATCTCCTCTCCTCTCAGTGTTTTGTGATCTCCTCTCCTATTCATAATATTGTATGATCTCCTCTCTTCTTATCTCCTCCAATATCTTCTAATTTGAACATATCTCCACTCCTTTTCCCAACTCTACGTGTCACAATCAAATGACATAATGGGCAACGAGAGCACATTTTGGGATTTTGACCACAATTTTTTTTTATTTTACAATTTTTTTTATCAATGTTATTGTTTCTTAATTTATGTCATGATTAATAATGTCTATATTAACATCTAAATAAGCATATATTAAAAATATAAATAAATAAATAATCAAATTTACAGAACTTAGGGGGCTTAGTGGGTAGGTGGGTTAGTGTGTCAATGGGTGGATAAGAAGGTTATTGGGTCATCAATGAGTGAAAGGGTCAATGTGTCAAGGGTTAGTGGTGAGTTGTGTTAGTTAACTTGTGTTGACTAATAGTCAACATTAGTCAATACGATCAACCATTATTGATGTGGTCAATATGGTTAACCACAATCGAGCATGGTCAAGATGGTCAATATGGTTAACCACAATCGAGCATGGTCAATATGGTCAACCATGGTCTACATGGCCCACTATGGTCAATATGGGATAAGGGTTTATAGGTTAGGGGTTTACTAGGGTTAGTGGGTTAAGGATTTAGTAGATTAGGGGATTAGGGGTTAATGGATCAATGTGGTCAGCCATGGTTAAAATGTTAAATATATTCAACTAAGGAAATCATGTTCAATATGATAAAAAATAGTGAAGCATGATCAACAATGCTCAACCATGGTTAATATAGCAAACTATAAACCATAAATAATAAGTAATAATAGTAATAATATTCAATGTGGTATTGGATATATGATTAAGTAGGGTAGTGTTATTCCCCCACTAAGATTCTAAACCCAAAGTGACATGTTCACCATTAAGGATTGGTTTCCATGTGTATGCATGTCATGATATGATTCTACAATCATGTGTTGCATCACCCATGTACGTTGATCATTCCATACAGTTAGGTCCAAGTGCAAGTCCTAGATGACTTTGGGAGAATAGATCCCCCCAACTTGCAACTTCTTAGTCAAAGTATTTTTATTCACAATTTAATGGGTTATGGGTTAGTCAATTAATGGGGTTAGTGGGTTAGGGTATTATGGGTCAATGGCTCAATATGGTCAATCATGGTCAACTATGGTCAATATGGCCAATATGGTCAACTATGGTCAATATGGTTAATATGCTCAATCTAGTTAATATAGTTAAGATGGTCAACAATGGTTAGATGTTCATTGGATTGGTGGCTATGATATTGGCTAGTTATCTATTTAGGGGTTAGTGGATTAATTAGTTAGAGGGGTTTTGGGTTTGTGGGTTAGAGAGTAAGGGTTAGTGGTTCAAGGAGTTTCAAGTTCTAGTACATTATTAGGGTTATTGGGTTACAATATTAGGGGTTAGTGGGTTAAATCATTCAATATGGTCAACAATGGTCAACAAATTTAACCATATTCAACCATGGAAAATATGATCAATACAACCAACCATGATCAATCTAGTCAATATAGTAAAGTTTGTCAACCATAGTCAATATAGTTAATATGATTAATATTGTTAAACACATTGACCATTTATTTGATCAATATGATCAACCATGGTTATTATCATCAATAATGGTCAATATAGTAAACCATGGTCAATATGGTGACCCGCGATTAATATGGTCAATGATACTCAACCATTGCCAATATGGAAACTGTGTTAAAAAATGGTCAATTATGGGTATTTTTGGGTTAGAGGCTTAGCGATTAGTGGGGTTAGTCACTTACGAGATTAGGGGATTTGTGGGTTAGAAATTGTCATGTTATTGATTAAGGATTATGTGGTTAGTGCTCAATGAGGTGTTAGGCATTATATGGTTAGTGGGTTAGAGGATTAAGGATCATGTGGTTAGTGGATTAGTGGTTGGTGAGGCGTTACGAATTAGATATTTAGAGCTTAGTGGGATTAGTCAATTAGGGGGTTTGTGGGTTAAAAGTTAATGCATTAATTGGTTAGTGGTTACAGGGTTTGTTACTAGATTAGTAGTTCAACGGTTAGTGGGTTAGAGGATTAAGGGTTATTGATTTGATGTGTTCAAAATGGTCAACCATGGTCAATATGTCCAACCATGGTCACAATAGTCAATATGGCCAATGGATATTAATATGATCAATGATATTCAACCATAATCAATGGTGATTAACCATGGTCAATGTTGATTCAACCATATTTAATGTGATCAACCATGGTTAATATAATAAATAAGGTAAACAATAGGCAATGTGATCAATATTGTAAAGATTTCAAAAATCTAACTAATATGAAATTTCCACCTCACTTCTATGAGGTGGATATACTTCATAGAATTTTCAACCTTAGTGCTAAAACTAATTTCTTTTAACAACCCTGCAATAAAATTCAAATCTACCCAACACTACTTCCAAACAAACACAAATAGGTAAACATCACAAAGACTTCAATCATAGATCCATTCAGCAACCCTTGGGGCAAGATCTATCTGAATTAACATATCTGAAAATCACTTCAACTTTAGTGGAATATAACAACAACAAAACATCTCTGAAAGTTTCATTAAGCAGTAGCATTCAACTTTGTTGTTCTTATAAATCAATGTATCAAAATAACCATGAATCTTTCTCAATACATGAGAAAATCAAATTTACATCACAAATTTAGGACAACAATGGTACATTGCATACTATTACAGTTATGAAGATAAAACACAAAACCTTCGCTCATCCAAAGTTTATACAACAAATCCTTTCAACTCATCCAAATAATGACTTTTTAATTCATCCCAAACCCTATCTATGGCATCCACAATCACTACAAATCCTAATCAACAATACAAAATCCAAGTAAGGCATCCCACCAAGATCTATAAGCAAATGCTTAGAGCTTCCAAACAAGGTAGCATCACACCAACTATCAAACCCCAATATATCCCACTTATATCACACAAGCTATTAAAGAAATTCACACACTTTCATCCCACAAGCTACAATACTCAACAATCTCATATCATAAGCAAAGGAACCATGGTGCTAGCATCCAAGCACTAATCCTTGTTACAAGAGTAATACATCATCTTCCAAGATTCTCCAAATATCTAGCGTCACACCATCAATCTCTAAGATACAAAGTAGTAGTTGTTAACAAAGGCATTATCATCCCTTTATATAGACTAATGTGAGGAAAGCCAACAATAAAACATGGATTGGATCCACAAGTAACCGTAAGATAAATAAACAAACAATGTTACAAATATATCTCTCCTCAAAGCAAGGTGTCAACATGTCACACTAGTATTTTTCAAACCCCTAAGGTGTTGTCCCCTCCAAGCTATGTGTCCACATGTTAATCACTCCTCCTCTAAGATGGTGTCCTCCACTCAATGGCTCCTCAACAAAATCATTACTCCCCATTGTTTGTGTAAGGTGGCTACATGATCTTAGGGCCAAGCACCCAACCCCTAAGTGCCTAATTCCCTCTTCCAAAGTGGTCACTTTGTACGTACCAAGCACTCATCCTCCTCAACAAGTTCACCATTGTAAAATATGCTAAATACACCTCATGTGCTAACTACCACATCGAAAAATTACAACTCCCTAGCATTGATCCCAAGACAAATATACACCCAATATAAGCACTACAAATGGAAGTTAAAAATTAACAAAGTGGATAGGAGACCACAAGCCTTTCACATCGCATGAATTTCTCTCCTAGCTAGGTAAAAATACTTTCGAAGCAACCAAAATCTAACACCCCTCTTAGAGAGGAAATTGTCTCCAAGACAAATCTTCTCCATACGTACCTCCATTGTACTTACAAGACCAAGTTTACTGCAATCTTAGAATTAAACACTAATCCCACCAAAGGTTCTTGAACTCTCCCAAACATCACTCTTCTCCATCATGGCATCACTCCACACCTATTTTGCGAAATTGTAAAGCTCATCCATGGAAGACATCCATGCAACATGGCTAGTGAATCTATGAGGGGTGCCCTAACTAAAGTTTTAAGAACTCCTACATGCTCTTGTGCACCATGTAATGTTTGATTAATCCATCTCAATTTACAACACACTGAAGTAAAGGGTAAGGTGGCATCCTTCCCTTGGATCGCCTCACCAAATCTATATTTGATTGCAATCTATAAAGACGGCCAACTTGAACCTCTTTCTCCACAAAATTGGTTCAATCTCTAATGATGACCTCATGAGCATCAAACTCATCCACACAATGTAGATATATCATGTGAGAAAAATAAAGATGGTTCTTTGTTAAACCAGTAACAAGCAAAACATCATTCAACTCATAAAAGTCCCCTGAAGGGATCCAGAAAGAGATGGAACCCAATCCCTTCATAAGATAAGTGGCATCATCACCCAACTTCACTCGCAATCCTACCTATTTCTCTCAAAACTCATTGAATATCTTCCTGTCGTAAGTCATATGTCTCGAAGCACCATTGTCCAGATAACATGCGATACTATACATAGTGTTCGTTGAAAGACAAGAGACCATGAAGAATGCAGTCTCAATATTGGACTCTAACTCGTCCAATCCCATCATAAGATAAGTGGCATCATCACCCAACTTCACTCGCATTCCTACCTATTTCTCTCAAAACGCGTTGAACATCTTCCTATCATAAGTCATATGCTCGAAGCAACATTGTCCAGATACCATGCAATACTAGACAGTGTTCGTTGAAAGACAAGAGACCACGGAGAATGCAGTCTCAATATTGGACTCTAACTCGTCCAATCCAATGACAATCTCTCCACTCCCTGCAATTTGTTTCTATTGTTAACTGCCCTTCTCTTTCTTATTCTATGGACATTGATCGACATAGTAACCTTTCTCTCGACACCTGCAACCTTTTACATGACTTAAATCATTCTTACCTCGATTCAAAGAACTTGACCTGTAAGTTTATTACCCTTCCTGGATACTCCTTTCTTGACTCTCGTATTCATCCTCTTGATGAGTGCAAGGTGTCTTACTTTAATCTCCTTGGTTAAACTAGTCTCTAAACTTGTTTCTTCATGCACAAAGTCATCCTAAAGCTTCTCAAAGGTGAACAACTTCTCATGAACACAAATACCCTAAACAAAGAGTTTTTAGATGGAGAAAAAGCATTCAATGCAATGGGAACAAACTCCTCATCTTCAACCTTCACCCCTATGGAAGCCCACTAATCTCTCAAATCTATGGATTTTATCGACTAAGTAGCCACAATATCCATGTCACTCATGCAAATGGTGAAGCACTTATTTCTTAGGTACATATTGCAAGAAATATTCACACTCTAGTGCAAAGCTATCAAAGCATCATCTATCTCATTAGTCATGTTCTTCTCAACAATGTGAGGGATCAAATAGCCCTTCACTAAATCAAAAATTATTTTCTTTGCCTTGGCCTCCTTCTACTTGTTATCAACCAATAGAGTAGGATCAATAGGAACAATAACCTTGCTCTCAATAAAAACCCAAATCTGAGCCTCCTTCAAGAGAATTTATAGTGTATACTTCCAAGGTGTAAAGCAAGACACACCTTCTAACCTATCACACTCTATAACACTAAGAGTAGCCATCCCTACAAAACCTAAAGCGCACCTCAATCAACAAATTAGCAAACAAAGCAAAGTAGATTGATCACATATCCTAAGTGAAAATCACAACTACAATCCATGTAGCAACTAGGGAATTACACCCAACAACTCCCCACTAAAATTTCAGCTCCCTTTTTCACAAGAAATCAATTTCAACATAACAAGCTTTGATACCATGTAGAAATTTCAAAAATCTGTCCAATCTAAAATTTCCACCTCAGTTTTTAAGGCCATAAATATGCTTCATAGAATTTACAATTGTTACTGTTGAAACTAATTTCTTTAGCAACATTGCAAGGAACTTCAAATCTATCCAATATTGCTTCTAGGCAAACTAAAAAATATAGACACCACAAAGTCTTCAAATATAGATCATTTCATAAACCCATGGGGAAAGATCTATCTCAATACACATATCTGAAAATTACTTCAGTTATAGTGGAAATAAAACAACAAAAAATCATACCTAAAAGTTTCATTAAGCATGCTATACAAACATAGTATTCAACTCTTCAATCCGAATAAATCAGCATACTAAAACAACCATGAAACTTTCTTAATACATGAGAAAAATCAGATTTGAAAATCAAAATTTCTATCAAAAATTTAGGACAATGATGGTACACTTCATATTATCGTGGTGATGAAAATGAAGCACAATTCCTCAGTTCATCCCAAGCTTGTACAACAAGTCCTTTAATATCATCCCAGGCAAGGACCCTTCAATGCATCTCAAACCATAGCTAGAGAATCCACACTCACTGCCAACCCTAACTGGCAATAAAAATACCAAGCAAGGCATCCCACCAAGATCTACAAGCTAATACTTGGAGCTTTCAAATGAGCCAACATCACACCAACTTTCGACTCCCAATATATCCCACCTATATCACACAAGTTATCAACGAGATTCAAACACTTGCATCCCACGAGCTACAATACTAAATAATTGCATCTCACAAGCCTAGGAACCCTAGCACTAGCATGTCATAAGCATTAATCCTTGTCACACATAATACATGATCTTCTGAAATTCTTTAAATATCTAACATCACACCAAATATCAAATTATCTCTAAAATACAAAGTAGTAGTTTTTAACAAAGATACTCTTATTCCTTTATATAGAATAAAGTGAGGGAGGCCAACAATAAAACATGGACTAAGTCCACAATAAATACTAAGTTAACAAACAAAGCCCCAAATGGTGCTCTCCTCAAAACAAGGTGTCCACATGTCACACTAGGGTTTGTGCAACCCCCAAGATGTTGCACCTTCCAAGTTTCTAGGTGTCCACATGTTGAGCGGTCTACCTCCAATATGGTTCACCCTCAAATCAATGGCTCTTCAACTCAATTGTTCCTCCTCAAATTGTGTGTAAGGTTGTTAGATGCTCTTAGGGCCAAGCATCCAACTTCCAAGTGCCCAACACCCTCCTCTAAAGTGGTTACTCCAAAAATGCCAAGCACATGTCCTCCTTAATAAATGTGCCCTTGTAAGAGATGTCAAGTACACCACATGTGTCAACAATCACATCAATAAGTGTGCATCCCTAGCATTGGTCCCAAGGAAAGCATACACCAAATCTAATCTCTCCAAATGTAAGTAAAAAATAAACAAAGGAGCTAGGAGACCACAAGCCCTTTACATCTCATGAAGTGTTGTCCTAGCTAGGTGAAAACACTTTCAAAGCAACCAAAAACTAACCATAGCAAAGAAAATTTGAGGTTTAATATGGGCCTCCTAAGGAAAATAATAAAATAAAAGCTATGAATTTTTAAAAAGAAAGAAAGAAAATTGCTTTTTTAATAGTATTTTCAATTTATCTCTTTATAAAATTACTCAAATTTCAAGTGTAGGCACTTGTTGGATGCATAATTAAATTATGCATCCAAGGAGTACCCACCATTCATACTTTAATAGATCTCTAGTGAGATAAACTATAAATACATGAAAAATGTGTTTGAAGGAGCACTTAAATTATGCATACAACGAGTACCCACTCCACATACTTTTAATAGATCAACGGTGAGATAAACTAGAAATACATGAAAAAATGTGTTTCATGAAACATTTTTTTCTCATGTATCTCTAATTTATCTCATTGTGCCTACACTTGAAATTTGAGTAAACATATAAAGACATAAGTCAAAAATATAATTAATTTTTTTTTCTTTCCCTCCAAAAATGTTTACCATTATGGTTGACATCGTCATATTGAATCCTATTGATTCTTTTAAAGTTGATGTTAATCACACATTTTTTTTTTTTGAGGCCCATTTTTTACCTCAAAATTTCTCTAATTTGAAATATGTCCAACCATGGCCAATATAGTCAATGAGGGTTATGAGTTAGTAAGGTAAGAGGTTTATGAGTTAGGGGATTAATGAGTTAAGTGGTTAATGGGTTAGTGGGTAAGTGACAAGGGGGTTAATGGTTCAAGGGGATAGTGGGTTAGGGTTTAGGTGTTTGTGGGGTTAGTTAGTCAAGGGCAAGTGAGTTAGTTTTAGAAAAACAGGATCGCGGAGCAATAAAACAAACAAATGTGGAAATGAAAAAATAAGATACACAATGCAATAGAGACATAGATATACATGGTTCACCCAGTGTGGTCTACGTCCACCGGAGAAATTGCCAGGTCCTTCCTTTTATTATCCAATAAAATGAAGGGGTACAAACTACAACACACCCATTGTAACTTCCTCTTATTTCTCTCATAGTCTCCTCTCTTAGAATACAACATTTGCAATAACATACAACCACAATACCATTCCCTCATGAAAGAGGGTTTCCTTCTAGGGAAAAAAACCCTAACATAACTTTTATCGTCAGATATGTGACCTTATAATGAACAGTCCAGATTGACTATGAAATTACAATATTTGAATTGCAAAAAAACAAAAATTTCGGCCCCCTCATGGCGGAGGGGGGCCATGAATTATGTATCATGCAGTTTCTTTGACCTTCATATGGATTAGGAAGATAATCAGGCTCCACAACCAACAATTAGGGGATTAGTGATTAGGTGGTTAGTGGATTAATGGGTTATAAATTACAAGTTAGAGGGTTATGGTTTAGAGGGTTAGGGATTAGTGTGGTTAGAAGTTTAGCGGGTTAGGGGGTTTGTGGCTTAGAGGTTATTAGGTTACTAAGGTTATAATTTTAGGGGGTTATGTGTTAGTGGGGTTATTTTGATAGGATATTAGTCATTATGGGAATATGGATTAGGTGATTAGTGGGGTAAGGAGTTAGTAGTTTATGGGTTAGAAGGTTAGAGGGTTATTGTAAGACACATGAATCCCTAGTGCTTTCTTAGGTTGATGGGGTGTAAACATTTTCTCTTGATCCACACAATTAATTTATCTCTATGAACCTCAATTTTTCTCATCAAGAGATTTCCAACAACTGTAACCATGCTCAATTTCGAGCTCTGGATCAAAAGTTATAGCCTCCCAAATTTTTTGGGTCTCCATTGGCCATAGGCCACCTCACGGCCATGTGACACCCATGTGGCACCTTATCACTCTCTCCATCCGACGTGGCACTGATGTGGTACTTGCCTAACTTGTTGTTTCGAGGTTTTCTATTCCACACACAACCTATCATTGTCATCAACTTTTCTTTGGTGGCGTTCCAACATCCAATCCTGAAAGCCCCAATGACAATCCATTTATCAAGCCCTTCCTAGATCCAATGGTCCTTGGACTTGACCTCCAACAGCCTCGATCACATCAATGCCTTGAACTTGCAAGATAGTATAAACCCTCCTTTGATCTCTCTTCCAATGGACAGGCAGGACCCACAAGGATCAACGACTGAGATTTCATCTCACCCTTCTATAGATCAATGATTGTCATTTGATCCCCAACATCATTGTCATCGAAACTTCCTCTATTCCTAATCCCGGACCATCCTCCAATGAACTCCAATGAAAAATCATGATCCAACCACCTGTATATCCAATGATCTACATTGAAATTGAAGACCCTAGGGCTTTGAGGCCTTTCGGGACCACTCCAATCCCTCCAACCTCTTGACAGATGCCACATGTCACCCCAAGGACATGCTGGCTACCACACTACCATGCCATGTCACTCATGACATCATAAGGGTCCTCCGAAAATCTATGACAAAACTAACTTCATCCTACTGTCGATCAACGACTCTTGTGAACTCCGACTATCGTCGTCATCGGTATTAGGCCTTCACTTCAATTCATCAACCTCCCACACCCTGACAACGATGCGTCTGGGATCAATGGTCCATATCTTACCTAGGATTACCCTCGAGAGATCAACATTTATCATCTTGTCTCGAGACTTTGGTCGTCATTGTTGTCGAAACTCGTTCCAACTCTTGGGCAGTGTAAGGACTCTCCCTCCTGATGATGATGCCTTCTTAACGAAGGGATGAGATCCACTACTTGACAGATCAGCGAGTCTCATCCCATCTCATGGTCTTCGTCATCATCGGTGTTTCTTGGACACAATTCTCATTCCCTCATCCTCTATACCCTGACGACGATGCATCTGGCACCAATGGTCCAGATATCGTCAAAGTTTCCTCCACTAGATCAACGGTCCAAGTCCCATTTCTAGACCTTATCATCTTCGATGGACTTCACACAAGTCCCAAAACTCGTTCATCCATGATGATGATTTTTTTCCATCGAAAGGCTAGGATCTCTCGGCCTACAACATTGACGGCCAATATTTAAAGTTGTTGTCCAAAGGGCCTCCTTTCCCAACAGGATCCACTCTCATCCCATCAACCAATTATGTGTCACCACATACCCTTCCTGAGTATGTCCTCTGCCCTATTGGTGGGTGACATCACGATGATGTCAACTCTCCCACTCAACCCCTTTTCGTTGTCAGGTTTGTTGGAATATTCACCAATACTGAGAGGGGGGTGAATCAATATTGAACACTTTTTACCATTTTCAACCATAACACGTAAACATTAAGTTATCAAGAATTCATCACTTATGATATCAACAATTTATCAGTTGTGATTACATTTAAGATAACATATAACCATAGATACACAATACAAAAGAGTTTTACGTGGAAACCCAAATGAGAGAAAACCACATAACAATTTTTAATATATATCTTGAGTATTACATCCATAGAAATCCCCAAATTCCAAGATTCTCCAACATCAATTGGAAGGAGGAACCAACCCCTTATTTACAGGCTCCAACCTGAAGGAAGCTACAACTCCCTAAATTCTCCAACACCAACTGTAAGGAGGCTCCAACCTGAAGGAAGCTCCAACTCCCTAGATTATCCAACACCAACAAGAAGGAGGCTCCACCCCCCTAGTTTATAGGCTCCAACCTGAAGTAAGATCCAACTCCCTAGATTCTCCAACATCAACTGGAAGGAGGATCCAACCCACTTTTCTTGCCCCTTCCTTCCTCTCAAAATTATAAGTGGGAGAATCAACCTGTCATTGTTGTTGTCACTGAAACTGATACATCATCATCATCAACCTATCATTGTTTATGTCACTGATACCGGTACATCATCATCATCAACTTGTCACTGTTGTTGTCACTGATACTCATACATCAACATCATCAAAACTAGTTCAACCGCATAAATCATATGCCCAAAATCACCAAGATATTCATTAATCCATGTGCCAAAATACGCATCAAGCATGTGCCAAAGAATCCATGATATACCTCAAACCATGTACCCAAAATATGCCGCAAACCATATATCAAGATATGCCTCAAGATACGCCAAAACATCCATGATATGCCTCAAACTATGTACCATAACCATTAGGATATGCATCAACCATGTGCCAAGAACATTCAAGACATGCATGTTGGCCCTTGGTTATGGAAGGAAGTGGAGAACAAGGAAGGAAAGGTAAAAAGTGAGCTTCGCGGGAGACACAGTAACTGTCACTAAGTCGAAGTAAGAAAAAGAGAAGTAAGGATGGAGCGAAGTACGGAAAATAAAGTCTTTGGACAAGAAGATCGGGGATGACAGATCAGAAAGGAAGAAGGATCGAGGACAACTCAACAAGAAGAGAAATCCATCATTGGATGATTTGGAGCACCGCGAGATGAAGAAAGAAAGATAGGTTGGCGAAGCCTGGAAAAAGTGGGTCAAGTTGACCTAGGGTTTTGGTAATTAGGGTTTTGACAC